>PVKU01011328.1:0-44310 GCA_004027475.1 Anoura caudifer | reverse complement strand
TTTACTCACTCTCAGATTCCAGTCCCTTTCACCGCTTCCCCTTTGCCTGGATTATCCACGGGTGAATATAGGACCACCCGGTCAGCCAGCTGCCTTGTGCGGCCTCACTGGTTCTGCACAGTTGCCACCCTTTGCCCGGGGTTTGCTAGTCACCACCTTTGCACCTGGGGGCTGCCAGCCGCTGCTGCCTGCGTGCCTGTCTGCACCTCCGCTTTTTCCTGCCGCGATTCTGCCCCTCTTATCAGTCTGGATGAATTGTTGTTGGACTTCCAAACAGTTTGATTTTCTGAGTTCTGGTTGTTTTCTTGTTTCTAAATCTTTTTTGTCCTTAATTTTGGTTGTGAGAAGAGGTACATTGTGTATGCCTATGCCTCCCTCTTGGCCGGAAGTCTGTTTGTGTATGTTTTAATTCATCCATAATGATGTGGACACTGCTGGCTGATGTCCACATCAGTTCTACAGTAAACAAGCTAAATGAAATGGAGACAAGCAAATTATCAGACATAGAATTAAAAAGGATGGTGATAATGATGCTCAAGGAACTCACTGACAATTGCAAGGCACTCAGTGGAAACTATAACAGGAGGAAAAAAAAACAGAAACTATAAACAAGAATGAGGAAGAAACGAAGAATACAGTTTTTGGTGAAAAACACACTAGAAGGAATTACAAGCAGGCTGGATAAAGCAGAGGACCAAATTAGTGGGTTTAAGACATGGTAAAAAGAAACACCCAGGAAGATCAACTGCACAAAAAGGATGAAAAGTATGAAGATAGTTTAAGGGAATTTCAAGACTACAAGAAATGCAACAACATTCAAATCATAGGAATATTAGAAGTAGAAGAAAAGGAACAAGTAATAGAAACCCTGTTTGAAAAAAAATAATGACAGAAAATGTCCAGAACCTGGAGAAGGGAAAGCCAAGGAAGTTCAGGAAGCATAGAGGGTCCAATCAAGATGAACCCAAAGAGGCCTACAGCGAGGCACATAATAATTAAATCGCCAAGTTTTAAAGACAGATAGATTTTTAAAAGCAGAAAGGCAAAAACAAGAAATAAAATAGGAGGGAAATCTGATAAGGCTAGCATCTGATTTCTCAACAGCAGCATTATAAACCAGAAGGGAATGGCAAAATATTTCAAACGACTGCAACTAAGACTACTCTACCCTGCAAGGCTCTCAATTAAAATGGAAGGTGGAATAGGGATATTTCCAGACAAAAGTAGACTGAAAGAATACACCTCTGGAAGATATGCTAAAGGGACTGGTTTAAGAAGAGGAAGAAAAAGAGAAAGAGAGAGGAACACAGTAAAAAAAAGGGGGGGATGAATAAGTATCCATCGATAATAACTTTAAATGTTAGTGGATTAAATGCTCCAATCAAAAGACATAGGGTGCTGCGATTAAAAAATGGTCAAAGGACTTCAGATACTTCTGAAGTCCTTTGGAATGGACCTCAGACTTTGGAATGGAATTCTTCCAACAGATACTTCTCCAAGGAGGACATACACAGGATCCAGAGACATATAAAAAGATGCTCAGTATCATTAGCCATCAGAGAGGTGCAAATTAAAACCACAATGAGATGCCACTTCACACTGGTGAGAATGCCATCATAAACAAAGTAACAAACAACAAGTGCTGGAGAGGTTGTGGAGAAAAGGGAACTCTCTTGCACTGTTGGTAGGATTGTAGAATGGTGCAACCACTATTCAAAACAGTATGGAATTTCCTTAGAAAACTAAAAATGAAACTGCCTTTTGACCTGACAATTCCACTGCTGAGATTATATTCTAAGAACAATGAAACACCAATCCAAAAGAACCTATGCACCCCATTGTTTATAGCAGCACAATTTGCAATAGCCAAGTACTGGATGCAACCTAAGTGGACATCAGTAAATGAATGGATCGAAAAACTATGGTACATTTACACAATGGAATTCTATGCAGCAGAAAGATAGGAGCTCCTACCCTTTTCAACAGCATAGATGGAACTGGAGAGCATTATGCTTAGTGAAATAAGCCAGGTGGTGAAAGACAAATACCATATGATCTTACATTTAACTGAAACCTAATAAAAAAATGAACAAGCAAGCAAAATATAACCAAAGACATTGAAATTGAGAATATTCTGATAATGACCAGAGGGGAGAGGGCAGAGGATAATGAGGGAAAGGGGTGAAGGGTTTACAGGAACAATTACAAAGGACACATGGAAAGTAACAAGGGTGGGTGAAAACAGGGGAAGGAGATGGGTAGGGCTGGGATGGTGGGGAGAGCTTGGGTGGTGGGGAGGGGTTGGGGAGAAGGTAGAAAACTGTACTTAAACAACAATAAAAAAGATGTAAGGTAGCTGAATGGATAAGAAAACATTACAGGGACATACGCTGCCTTCAAGAGCCCCACCTAGAGAAAAGGACCCACACAGACTGAAAGCAAAGGGTTGGATAAAAGTTTTGCAAGTAAATGGGCAGGAAAAATAGCTGGTGTAGCATTACTTATATCAGACAAAATAGATTTCAAAACAAAAGCCACAAGAAGAGACACAAGAACACTTCAAAATGCTCAAGGGAAGAATCCATCAAGAAGACATATACATTATAAGCATATATGTAATCAACATGGGTTCAACTAAATATATAAAGAAAATCCTAGAGGACTTCAAGAAAGATATAGACAGCAACGCATTTATACTAGGGGATTTGGTCACCCACTGTCAACAATGGATCAAAATATCAACAAGGATATTGTGGAATTGAACAATGCCCTAGATCAAATGGACTTAACTGATTGCGCGTGCGCGCGCGCGTGTGTGTGTGTATGACATAGATAGATATAGATATAGATATATCACCTTTCATCCCAAAGAATATACACATTCTTCTGAAATGCACATGGAACATTTTCAAAGAGAATACATGATAGGACACAAAGCAAGCCTCAACAAATTCAAGAAAATTAAAATCACATCAACAATGTCCTCAGACCACAATGGTCTGAAACTAGAAACCTCAAGTATGAACTCAAGAACACTCAAATTCATGTTGATTGAATAGCATGCAAATAAACAATGAATGAGTCAAGAATGAGATCAAGAAAGAAGTCAAAAAGTTTTTGGAAACAAATGAAAACGAATACACAACAGTCAAAACTTATGTTTCACAGTGATACAGGCCTACTGAAAAAAGAAACATTTCAAATAAACAACTTAACCCAACATTTACAAGAACTGGAGGAACAACAACAGAGATAGCCCATAGCAAGAAGGAAGGAAATAATCAGTATCAGAGCAGAATTAAAATACATGGAGACTGAAAAAACAATTCAAACGATCAATCTAGGAGCTGGTTCTTTGAAAAGATAATCAAAGTCGACAAGCCTTTAAGCAGACTCATCAAGAAAAAAAGGGAGAGGGCCCAAATAAATGAAATCAGAAATGATAGAGGAGAGATTACAGCTGATACCACAAATCAAGAATCAAGGAATGACTAGTGCTGTTGAGGTTGTAAGAAAAGGGAACTCTTGGACACTATCAGTGGAAATGCAGACTGATGCAGCCACTGTGGAAAAGAGTAAGAAATTTCCTCTGAAAACTAAAAATGCAACTGTCCTTTGAGCTGGCAATTTCTCTGCTGGGGTTATATCTGAAGAATCCTGAATCACAAAGTCACATGAACCTGTATACCCCATGTTTATTGCTGCACAATTTACAATAGCTAAGTGGTGGAAGCAACCTAAGTGCTCATCAGTAAATGAATGCACCAAAAATGCATGGTGCATTTACACAATGGAGTGCTACATATCATTAAAGTAGGAGTTCCTACCCTTCACAGTGGCATGGATGGATCTGGAGTGCATGATGCTAAGTGAAATAAGCCAGATGGTGAAAGACAAATACCATATGATCTCAGCTGTAAGTTGAATCTAGTAAACAGAACAAGCAAGCAAGCAAAATATAACCAGAGACACTGAAATAAAAAACAAACTGAAAGTAACCAGAGTGGAGAGGGGTAATGGAATGAAATAGGGGACGGGTCGTCAAGTAATATATATGAAGGATACGTGGACAAAGCCACAGTGGGTAGGACTGAGGGTGGGGGGCAGGGAGGGATTGGGCGGGGGAAGCAGTCAGGGGAAAATGAAGACAACTGTACTTGAACAACAATAAAAAGTTAAAAACAAAGAAAACATTCATCTCAGTGCAGACTGGGGTGTTTATATGTAGATAGAGGCTCTGGACTTTCAGGCAGTGTTCTTGTTGATTCTGATATGGATCTTTAATGTCAGCATACTGGATCTGGTCAGTGACAGCCAAATTCCTGCTGTTTGGTGATCCGTATCAACTGAAATCATCATCAAGGCTACATCTTATACAAGCAGGAACTGGAACTGCTGGTGCTTGAAATATGCATAGAAATAAGCTCTCAGTATGTGAGTTCTTTTCATTAGTTCACTAGAACATTTTTTTTTCTAATTCCATTTTATGGTTAGTCACAATAGTATGAATTTTTTTATTCTCTATTACATAATGCCTTATCTGAAGGAGAGAATGGCTTTTTACTAGAAGCTCCACTGTGTTGGTTTTCTGGAAGCTAACAGTAATGTCTTTCATCCACAATGTACCAGTAAGAATGACTTAGTTCTTTAGTGTTAGAAAGCCTAAAACATAGGGGCTTAAACACCATAGAAATTTGTTATACGATCAGCTTCACAGGCAGCTTGATCAAGAATATCCATGTCTATCTTTCTGTCTATCTGTCTATCAAGTTGGTCATCCTCTATATGTGGATTCAATTATTTTTAAGTTTAGCATTTTTAAGGAGATTTTATTTATTTATTTTTAGAGAGAGGGGAAGGAAGGAGAAAAATAGGGAGAAAAACATCAATGTGTGGTTGCCTCTCACATACCCCCTACTGGGGACGTGGCCCGCAACACAGGAATTTGCCCCTACTGGGAAGTGAACCAGCAACTCTTTGGTTCACAGGCCCGCAATCTATTGAGCTTCACCAGCCAGGTATGTTTAGAATTTTTTAAAATATGTGGCAAAATACACACAAAATATACCATATTAAATATTTTTAAGAGTTTAGTGGCCTTAGGTACATTCACATTTTTCACAACTATCACCACCATCCATCTCCCAAATTCATCATCTCTTGGAAAACTGAAACTCTGTGCCCACTAAACAGTAACTTCCCATTTCTACCTCCATGCTATCCCTGAAACTCACCATTTTGCTTTTTATTTCTATAAGCTACAATTGGAACCTCATGTAAGTGGAATTATATAGTATTTTTTTTAAATTTAAAGTATATTTTTAATTGTTTAATTACAGTTGTCCCCATTTTCCCCCTACTGCTCTCCTTCACCTTACCCACAACCCACCTCCCACATTCAATCTTTACCTCTCATTGTCTTTGTCCATGGATCCTTTATACACGTTCTTTGATGATCCTTCAAATTCTTCCCTCTCTTATCCTCCTACCCTCTCCCCTCTAGTTACTGACAGTTTGTTATTTATTTCCATGTTGCTGGTTATATTTTGCTTGCTTGTTTTGTTCATTAGGTTCCAGTTTTAGATGAGATTATATGGTATTTTGTCTTTCACTGCCTGGCTTATTTCACTTAGCATAATGCTCTCCAGTTCTATCCATGCTGTCACAAAGGATAGGGGTTTCTTCCTCCTTTCTGTCGTGTAGTATTCCACAGTGTAAATATACCATTTTTTTTTTATCTACTCATTTACTGAAGGGAATTTATGCTGTTTCTAGCATTTAGTTATAAATTGTGCTGCTATGACCATTGGGGTCTATAGGTTCTTTTTTTAAATATATATTTTACTGATTATGCTATTACAGTTGTCCCATTTCCCCCCTTTACTCCTCTGCACCCTGCACACCCCCTTCCCCCCACATTCCCCCCCCCTTTAGTTCATGTCCATGTGTCATACGTATAAGTTGTTTGGCTTCTACATTTCCCATATTGTTCTTACCCTTCCCCTGTCTATTTTCTATCTACCATCTGTGCTACTTATTCTCTGTACCTTTTCCCTTCCCTCCCCCTCCCACTCCCCTGTCAATAACCCTCCATGTGATCTTCATTTCTGTGGTTCTGTTCCTATTCTAGTTGTTTGCTTAGTTTGTTTTTTTTTCATTTTTTCTAAATATATTTTATTGATTATGCTATTACAGTTGTCCCACTTTTTCCCCTTCACTCCCCTCCACCCTGTACACCCTCTCCCACCCACATTCCCCCCTTTAGTTCATGTGCATGTGTCATACTTGTAAGTTCTTTGGCTTCTATATTTCCCATACTATTTTTACCGTCCCCTTGTCTATTTTCTACTTACCATCTATGCTACTTATTCTTTGTGCCTTTTTCCCCTCTCTCACCCTCCCACTCCCCTGTTGATAAACCCCCATGTGATCTCCATTTCTGTGGTTCTATTCCTGTTCTAATTTGCTTAGTTTGTTTTTGTTTATGTTTTAGGTGTGGTTGTTAATAATTGTGAGCTTGCTGTCATTTCACTCTACATATTTTTATCTTCTTTTTCTTAGATAAATCCCTTTAACATTTCATATAATAAGGGCTTGGTGATGATGAACTTCTTGAACTTGACCTTATCTGAGAGGCACTTCATCTGCCCCTCCATTCTAATTGGAAAGTTTGCTGGATAGAGTAATCTGGAAGTACATCCTTGCCTTTCATGACTTGGAATACTTCTTTCCAGCCCCTTCTTGCCTCTAAGGACTCTTTTGAGAAATCAGCTGACAGTCTTATGGGCACTCCTTTGTAACTTTCTCCTTTTCTCTTGCTGCTTCTAGAATTCTCTCCTTCATTTTAATATTGGCTAATGTAATTATGATGTGCTTTGGTGTGTTCCTCCTTGGGTCCAACTTGTTTGGGACTCTCTGACCTACCTGGGCATCCTGGAAATTTATTTTGTTTGCCGGATTGGGGAAGTTCTCCTTCATTATTTGTTCAAATAGGTTTTCCACTTGTTGCCCTTCCTCTCCCCCTTCTGGTACCCCTATAATTCTGATGTTGGGGTGTTTAGAGATGTCCTGGAGGTTCCTAAGCCTCTCCTCATTTTTTTGAATTCTTGTTTCTTCATTCTTTTCTGTTTGTTTGTTTCTTTCTTCCTTCTAACCCACTGTATTGATTTGAATCCCAGTTTCCTTCCCATCACTATTGGTTCCCTGTACATTTTCCTCTATTTCACTTAGTGTAACCTTCATTTTTTCATCTAATTTGCGACCAAATTCAACCAATTCTGTGAGCATCTTGATTACTGGTGCTTTGAACTGTGCATCTGATAGGTTGGCTGTCTCTTCACCACTGAGTTGTATGTGTTCTGAAGCTTTGATCTGTTCCTCCTTTTGGGCCTTTTTTTGTGTGTACGTGTCAGCGTTCATGTTATATAGTGAGGGGCAGAGCCTTAGGTGTTCACAAGGGCAGTCCAACCCAGGCCCTGGATTGAGACTCTGTATGTGGGGCAGGGGTCTGAGAGGGAACAATGGTGCTTGTTCCACTCTCTGTTGGATTTCAGTCCCTACTGCAGCTTCCCACAGGCAAATTGGGCCCTTCTGGTGCTGATTCCCTTGTGGGTGGGTTTGTGTACATTCTAGGACCCTGTGGGTCTCTCCAATGAACTCTCTTGTGAGGCTGGGAGTTTCTCCTGCTGTCACCTCAGCCCCTACAGGTGCTTTTAATCAATGATTTTAGGCTCTACTTCCCCACACTGGGGCCCTTGGTTGTGTGGTCTGACCCGCTCTCCAGTTTCCCTTGGTTTATATGCGTGTGAATGTGGGGCTGCCTGGTCCACCAGCTGGACTTGTACACTGAGTCCCAGTCCACAATCTTCCACTTCACTGTGTTTGCCAACCACAGCTTTCCTGCGAGCCCTTACTGCCCTGGCTTCCGGACTCCGCCCCTCTTACCAGTCTGGATGCATGTATCTTCTTTAACTCCTTGGTTGTCAGATTACCATTTAGTTTGATTTTCTGGCAGTTCTGGTTGTTTTTTTTTTTTTGTTATTTAATTTGTTGTTGTCCTTCTTTTGGTTGTGCGAGGAGGCACAGTGTGTCTATTTATGCCTGCATCTTTGCTGGAAGTCTATGTACAAGTATTTTCTTTTCATCACTGGCTTATTTCACTTGGTATAATGCCCTCAAGGTTCATGTATGTTGTAGTGTACACCATAATTTTCCTCCTTCTTAAGGCAGAATAGTGTTCCACTTTATGCATGTACTATATTTTGTTTATCTGTTCATCCATTGATGGACACTGGATTGATTTCACCTTTTCATTACTATGACAATGCTGCTATGAACATGGATGTGCATGTCTCTGTTTGATTCCATGCTTCCATTTTTTTTGACATATACCCAGATGTGGGGTTGCTTGATCATAGAATAATTATATGTTCTATTTTGGAGGGAACTGCCGGATTTTCCATATCTGCTACACTCTTTTACATTCCCATTGCCATGGGCTTAATTCTAAAGCTTCTTTCCACCCAGTGATGAATGTTCCAGGCTTCATCTCCCCACACTGTGATGTCAAAAGAAGGGTGGAAACTCTCTCCAGAATTCTAAGCAGTAATTATGACACATATCCTGTTTGGGCTACTGAGGTTCTATGGCTAACCTTGATCCAACAACTGGTAAAAGTAAAGGGGATGAACAGTGGACTTTAGACAACCTGGTCCAGTCCATACTGTAGGTAAGATCAACATCTTGAAAGTACATATGCTGCATGGAGCTTTAAGTGGTGAGAACTGGTATAAAGTCAGACCTCAGTAACTGCAGATAATAAGGCATTTTCATGCACATTCTCCTGGATTCTGAATTTTATTTAGGTTCCCATAGGATTTTTGTCTCCTTGCTAGATGAAGTTTAGATATTTCTCTGACATTTGTAACAGGGGTCTAATGATGCAGAATTGTTAGGAAATCAGCTTTTTTCTAATGTGTTTTTAACACCTTTTTTCCCATTACTTTTAAAATGAAAGGTGAACATCAAGGCTTTAACTAAAAGTCAAGACTTTTCTTTCCAGGTTGTCATCTACAACAGGAGAAGGCATGTTGGCCATTTTTCCCAAAGTCTGAAAACAGAACTGCATTTGGGTACTTGTTGACTGCTGGGGTAATTATCATCCAACTTCTGGGATAGAGAGTTGTGCCCTTTTGTGAAGAGGTGCAGGATGGGTGGCACAGGCCTGAACCTCTTCCCATGATCACTCAGATGATTTAAGATTGTATTAGGGAAGAGACTATAGATGCCAGTTCCCAGGCCTACAGTCAAACAAAAGTTCAAAGAGAAAGATCTTGGAAATAAATATGCTTGGCCTTTTCAGAAGTAAAATGACAGATACTTGCAGCCAAACTCTGAACCCACTTGAAGATTTCACTGTTAAGGAAGACTGGCTCTGTGAAAATGAATTTCCCTGTTAAATTCAGGTGCTGTAGCAACTTTCCTAGCCCCAATAATGGGAATATGGAGCCCAAATATGGAATAAAGAGTAAATCTCTCTCATTTAGAGCACTCACCTGCTATGGGACTCTGTGACAAGTTGGTATTTTCCTGCCTGTTTCAGAGGCCTGGGCTAGTTCAGGATGTGGTGGCTGAAGAGGCAACTCACAGCAGTGTATGCATATGTGTGTTGGGCAGGTTAGCTCAGTACCACCCAGTCTGGGGAGTACCCCGTGTTTACATTTAGGGATGAAATGTACTAGATCCTGAAATACTCAGGCCCCTCATTAGTGGTTTTTCCTGCCTGTAAAGGGCATCTACCTGGTTGCCTGAATCTTAAAGTGGTCTGGACAGACCTTGCACCATGCTTTCTTTGGTTCCGTATTTCCAGGCTCACATGATAGTTGACCAGTGTCAGGTCTTAAACAGCTCCATGAAGACTCTGAATAAGACCCTGTTTGAAATATAACTGTGTGGGCCTCCTTACCCTGCTCCAGGGCCACAGAGGGACCTGCCTTCTGCAGGAGGCCCAAGGCTGCTTTGATGTCCAAGCTGCTGGTCCAGCAGACTTGGCCTTGTGTGGCTGCAGGCAGATGGATGGGCCTTTCTTCATTGGGCCTCCCAGGGCAGCAGAGAAAGTGTCCCAGATCTGTTTCCCTCCCTAAAAGTGGGGATTTTAACTTCCCGGTATGTTCTTGTTTCAGTGGGAGGATCCTGTGCTTTTGATCTAAATTTGGTCTCCTGCTGGAGAGACCCAAACAATCTAAGTCAAAACAGGATTAACAGGAAACCCGTCTCCTAAAGCCAAGAATGCAACCAAAATAGCTACAAGTATAATTATGATAGTATCACCATTTGGGGAAGGCCTTTAACTTAGAGAAACAATAAGTGCAACTTGGTGACCAAATATTCTGGCCTTCAGGGCTTTGTGGGGTGCCAGTAGCATGGGCTTCTGGAATGTCTGATACACAGAGGTGGGGCCACCAGCAGGCACCTGGGCATAGAGAGCTGGCCACCCAGAGGGCCACACAAACAAAAGATGTGTTTTCATAGAGCAAACTGACTAAATAATTGAGAAATTTAGAATGGAAAAATATCCTTTGAAAAGAATAAAAGCACTTTATTTAACTGGAATATTTGTGAACTCAAAACACTACAAAAAAGAGAAAAATCACCCATGATGTTATAATACAGACAGAACTGCAGTAAACACTTTGGAGGAAATTTCAGTGTTTCTTTTCTTTATATATGTGGCATCCATGCACATACAAACACACACTTCAGTGGCTTGAGTGCCTTCCTGTTTTACTTTCTTGGCATATATTTCCCTCTCCCCACATACAATCACTGCTGCAAGCTTCCAGACATGTTCCCTTACTCATATAAGAAAACATAGATTTACTTATTTATATTTTCCTGTGCAAGTGGCAGCAGAGCACTTTTCTGGACTTCTGTTTTTTGAACTCGACAGTATGTCTTGGAGAGCCATCCATATGTGTATATACAGATCTTTTTCATTGTTTTATAAAGTTGCATACTATTCCACTGTATGATTATGCCATAATTTATTCATCTGCATATTCTGAACATTTAGATTGTTTTCAGGCTTTTGATGTTGAAAAATACACCCAGAAGTAGCATTATTGAGTCAAATTCCACTTGTTGAGAGCTATGACCAATGGCTCTCCACAGAGCTGGTGCCAATTTGCTCTTCCACAAGCAATGTATGAGGAGGTGTTTATTTCCCTTCACTGTTACTCACACAGTCTGCTATCATGATTTTGGAATTTTGTTGATTATATAAGTAAAAATATCACTGTGTAACTTACTTTGCATTTTTTAAAAAGTGAGATTGAAACTATACTCCCATGTTTGAAGCATTTGCATTTTTGTATCTACGAAACTTCCATGTTATTTTCCCACTTTTCTTCTGGGCTGTAGATATCTTTCGTACATTTTTAAGGACAATGTTTCTATTTTTTTCACTATTACTCCTTTCCTTCTTCTTAACCAAAGAATAGAAGCTAATGGTTACTTACAGCACAGAATTTCTTTTCCTTCTTATTTTTCTCTGGCCTCACAGACTGTTTGCTTCCTGCAAATATGGCTTAACAATGTAGTTCCTAATTCATCCTTGTATCTGATACTCCTTTCTAGCGACCAAAGCAGGCCCACATGACTCTTATCACTAGCCATGCTCCCAATCCTTCAGAAATAATTAAGAGATAATGGATCTTGCACCTCAATTTGTATCACTCACCTAGGAAAACTGTGCTTCTGTAGATTTTTATTGTAAGGATTTAAAACTGCAGGAATTTTATTTTTGCATTATTCTGTGTTTGACCTTAAATGCTTCCAGGAAACCTCCCCGTTTTGTGCTTCTTAACTCCAGAATTTTCACTACTGTTTCAAGGATAGAGTTTATAATGTTTATTACTTCACCTTCTTGATTTTGTGTAATTTCTTTCATTTGCTTTTTTTATTGTCATTCAGTTATAGTGTCCCCATTTTCCCCCATTACTTTCCCCTGCCCTACCCACCCCTCACCTCCTACATTCAGTCCTCCCCAGCCCCATCGTATTTGCACATGGGACATTTATATATGTTCATTGATTTGACCCTTCCCCTTCATTCCCCCATTATTCCCCTCCCCACTCCTCTCTGATAACTGTCAATTTGTTCTTTATTTCCATGTCTCTGGTTTTATTTTGTTGTGCTGATTAGGTTCCATTTATTGGTGATATCATATAGTATTTCTCTTTCATTGACTGGCTTACTTCACTTAGCATAAAGTGCTCCAGTTCCATACATGCTGTAATGAAGGATAGGAGTTCCTTCTTTCTTTCTACTGCTCAGTATTCCATTGTGTAAATGCATCACAGTATTTTTGATTCAGTCATTTACTGATGGACACTTAGGCTGTTTCCAGCACTTGGCTATTATAAATTATGCTACTATGAATGTTGGGGTGCATAGGTTCATTTGAATTGGTGTTTCAGGATTCTTTTCTATTTATTTATTTATGTATTTTGGCAGTTTGCTTTCCAGGTCTTTTTTTAATTTAAATTATTTTATTGTTGTTCAATTATGTTGTCTGCATTTTCTTCCCACCACTCCCACCACCCCAGCCAAACCCACCTCCCTCCCTTGCTTCCTCTCTCCCCCTTGGATTTTTCAATGTGTCCTTTATAGTAGTTCCTGAAAACCCTTCTCTCCACTATTCCCTTCCCCCTCCCCTCTGGCTATTGTTAGATTGTTCTTCATTTCAGTGTCTCTGGTTATATTTTGTTTGCTTTTTTTTTTTTGTTGATTATGTTCCAGTTAAAGGTGAGATCATATGGTATTTGTCCCTCACTGCCTGGCTTATTTTACTTAGCATAATACTCTCCAGTTCCATTCATGTTGTTGCAAAAGGTAGAAGGTCCTTCTTTCTTTCTGCCGCATAGAATTCCGTTGTGTAAATGTACCATAGTTTCTTGATCCACTCATTTACTGATGGGCACTTAGATTGCTTCCAACATTTGGCTATTGTAAATTGTGCTGCCATGAACACTGGGGTGCCCAGGTTCCTTTGAACTTGTGTTTCGGGATTCTTAGGGTATAATCTGAGCAGTGGAATTGCTGGGTCAAAGGGCGGTTCCACTCTTAGAATTTTGAAGAAATTCCATACTGTTTTCTACAGTGGCTTCACCAGTCTGCATTCCCACGAACAGTCTTCAAGGTGTAAGGGAAAATGCAGAATTTTCTGTACCTCTTTACATTCACACTTTTTACAGTTGTCTCATGTTTTTCCCCTTTATCCCCCTTCACGTGGAACCCATTCCCTAAAGCATTCCTCCCCAGGCCCACTGTTAGTTAATGTCTATGGGTCCTACATATAAGTTCTTTGGCTTCTCAATTTCCTATACTTATTAACCTTCCCTTGTCTATTTTGTGCCTAACAATATGTTTTTAACCCCTGCACCTTTCCCCAATTTTGCCCTCTCTGCCTCTCCACTCCATGTGATCTCCATTTCTGTGATTCTGATCCTGTTTTAGTTCTTTGC
The DNA here is from genome assembly GCA_004027475.1 of Anoura caudifer. Classification (NCBI taxonomy): domain Eukaryota; kingdom Metazoa; phylum Chordata; class Mammalia; order Chiroptera; family Phyllostomidae; genus Anoura; species Anoura caudifer. The sequence goes on along the minus strand of PVKU01011328.1, from coordinate 30,787 downwards.
TTAATTTTTTTTTTTTTAGGTTCAGTTGTTGATAGTTATGATTTTGTTATCCTTGTACTGTTCATAGTTTTTAATCTTCTTCTATTTCTTAGATAAGTCCCTTTAATGGCTTGGTGATGATGGTAAAGTCTTTTCTTTAACTTTACCTTATCTGGGAAGCATTTTATCTGCCCTTCCATTCTAAATGATAGCTTTGCTAGATAGAATAATCTTGGATGTAGGTCCTTACTTTTCATGACTTTGAATACTTCTTTTGAGCCCCTTCTTGGCTGTAAGGTTTCTTATGAGAAGTCAGCTGATAGTCTTTCAAAAACTCCTTTGTAGGTAACTTTTTGCTTTTCTCTTGCTATTTTTTATTATTTTTGTTTTCCCTTTGTTATAGTTGTTCAAGTATTTGTGTCTATTTCCCCCATACCACTCTTGCATGTCTTACATTCCACCTCCTACCCTCAATATTATTCCCCTTTGGTTTTACCATGGGCCCTTAACAATCCTTCCTCATCTTTCCCCCATTATCCCCTTTGCCCCTCCCCTCTTGTAACTGTCAGTTTGTTCTTTATTTCAATGTCTCTGATTGTATGTTGCTTGCTTCTTTGTTATTTTTTATTAGGTTCCACTTATAGGGAAGATCACACAATATTTGTCATTCAATGCCTGGCTTATTTCATTTTCCATAATGCTCTCCAGTTCCATCTATGTTGTTATGAAGGTTAGGAGCTTTTTTCTTTCTACTGCATAGTATTCCATTTTGTAAATGTACCATACTTTTTGGATCCTCTAATTTACTTATGGGCACTTAGATTGCTCCCAGTTAGCTATTGTAAATTGTGCTGCCAGAAATATTAGGTTGCATAGGCACTTTTGAATTGGTGTTTCAGGGTTCTTAGGATATAATCCCAGTAGTGGACTTGCAGGGTCAATGACATATTTCACTGATATAGAATAAATATTTCAAAAATTTACATGAAACCATAAATGTTCTTGAAATTCGTTAACAATTTTGGGAAAGAAGAACAAAGTAGGAGGGGTCACAATGCCTGATATCAAACTCTATTACAGGCCACTGTAATTAAAACAGTCTGGTACTGGCATAAGAACAGACATATAGATCAATGAAACAGAATAGAGAGCCCAGAAATTAACCCAAGCCTCTATGGTCAATTAATATTTGACAAAGGGGGCAGAAGCATAAAATGGAGTAAACAGCTTTTTCCACAAATGGTATTGGGAGATCAGGACAGCTACATGCAAGACAATGAAACCAGACCTTCAGCTAAGATGGAGGTGTAGGTAGACACACTGTGCCTCCTCTGACAACCAAACTAAGAACAACAACAATTTAGAAACAAAAACTACCAGTACCAACAGAAAATTGAAATGTATGGAAGTCTGACAACCAAGGAGTTAAAGTAGACATATTCATGCAGGTTGGTAGGAGGGACAAAATCAGGTGGCCGGGTGGAGAGGGGTCATGGCAAAACAGTGACTGGAGGATCCCTGGCACATAATGCAGCAGTGGTAGGACCCAGTGAGGCAGCAGATTGTGGAGAGGTGCAGCGCACAAGGCAACTGGTGGACCAAGCTAGCTCACATTTGTACACAGGTAAACCAGATGAAACTGGGGAGCGAGACAGACCACGTAACCCAGGGTCCAAGTGTGAGGAAACAAAGTGTTAAAACACCAACTGAAAATACCTGTGGGTGTTGAGGTGCTGGGAGAAACTCCCAGCCTCACAAGAGAGTTCATTGGGGAGACCCATAGGGTCCTAGAATGTACACAAACCCACCCACATGGGAATCAGCACCGGAAGGGCCTAATTCACTCATAGGAAGTGGAGAAAGTGACTGAAATCCAGCAGAGAGTGGAGCAAGTATCATTGTTCCCTCTCAGACCCCTGCCCCACATATAGCGTCACAACCCAGTGACTGGGTTGCCCTGTCCTGGAAGCACCTAAGGCTCCACCCCTCATTACATAACAGGCATACTGACACACAAAAAAATGGCCCAAATGGAAAAACAGATCAAAGCTTCAGAACAAATACAACTAAGTGACAAAGAGATAGACAACCTATCAGATGCACAGTTCAAAACACTGGTAATCAGGATGCTCACAGAATTGGTTGAATTTGCTCACAAATTGGATGAAAAATGAAGGTTATGCTAAGTAAAATAAAGGAAAAGGTACAGGGAATTAATAGTGATGGGAAGGAAACTGGAACTCAAGTCAATGGGGTGGACCAGAAGGAAGAAAGAAATATCCGATCAGAAAAGAATGAAGAAATAAGAATTCAAAAAAGTGAGGGGAATCTTAGGAACCTCCAGGATATCTTTAAACATTCCAACATCCGAATTATAAGGGTACTGGAAGAGGAATAAGAAGAGGAACAAGTGGAAAATTTATTTGAACAAATAATGAAGGAGAACTTTCCCAATTTGGCAAAGGAAATAGATTTCCAGGAAGTCCAGAAAGCTCAGAGAGTCCCAAAGAAGTTGGATTCAAGGAGGAACACACCACGGCACATCATAATTACTTTATCCAAGATGAAAGAAAAGGAGAGAATCTTAAATGCAGTAAGAGGAAAGGAGACAGTTACCTACAAAGGAGTTCCCATAAGACTGTCAATTGATTTCTCAAAAGAGTCCTTAGAGGCAAGAAGGGGCTGGAAATAAGTATTCCAAGTCATGAAAGTTAAGGACCTACATTCAAGATTGCTTTATCCAGCAAAGCTTGCATTTAGAATGGAAGGGCAGATAAAGTGCTTCCCAGATAAGGTCAAGTTAAAGTAGTTCATCATCACCAAGCTCTTATTTTATGAAATGTTAAGGGACTTATCTAAGAAAAAGAAGATAAAATCCATGTGTAGTAAAATGACAGCAAACTCAAAATTATTAACAACCACACGTAAGATGTAAACAAAAACAAACTAAGAAAATATCTAGAAGAGGAACAGAATCACAGAAATGGAGATCACTTGGAAGGTTAGCAACAGGGCAATTGGAGGAGGAGAGAGGGGAAAAGGTACAGAGAATAAGTAGTATAGGTGGTAGTTGGGAAATAGACAGGGGGAGGGTAAGAATAGTATATGAAATGTAGAAACTAAAGAATGTATAAGTATGACACATGGACATGAACTAAAGGGGGGAACGTGGGTGGGAATGGATGTTCAGGGTGGAGGAGAGTGAAGGGGGAAATGGGACAAGTGTAATAACATAATAAATAAAATATATTTAAAAAACATTGGCACTCAACCACCAACTTACACCATACACAAAAAACAAACTCAAGATGAATAAAAGACTTAAATATAAGCCACGACACCATAAAAGTCCTAAAGGAGAACATAGGCAGGAGAATCTCAGATATTCCATTCAGGCATATTTTTGCCAGTATTTCCTCTACAGCAAAGGACACAAAAGAAAGAATAATCAAATGGGAGTTCATGAAAATGAAAAGCTTCTACATATCTGAAGAAATCATTAGCAGAATTAAAAGGGAACCAATTGTTTGGGAAAATATATTTGCCAATGTTACTTCGCACAAGGGTTTCTTCTCCAAACATATAAAGAACAAAGAGAAAGAATCCAATTACAAAATGGGTAAAACACCTGAACAGAGAGTTTTCCAAGGGGGATGTATGGAGGGCCCTGAGACAGGAAAGGATGATCAACATCACTAGCCATCAGAGAGATGCAAATTAAAACCACAATGAGACACTACTTCACACTGATCAAAATGACCATGATAATCAAATCAACAAACAACAAGTGCCGGTGAGGTTGTGGAGAAAAGGGCACATTGGTACACTATTGAGGGAAATGCAGAGTGGTGCAGCCACTGAGACAAAAAATACGGAAATTCCTCAGAAAATTAAAAATGAAACTGTCTCTTTGTGCCTTTAAGATTTCCAATATCTTTAATCTTTGATGATTTAACTTAGATTTGTGTTGGTCTCTTACAATTAGGGTCAAACATGTTGGGGTCTTTGAGCTTTCTGGACTTGCATAGCTATATCCTTCACAATATTTGGGATGTTTTATTTTACTATTTTTTCAAATAGATTTTCATTTTTTATGTTATCTTTTTTCTTCAGTTTTAATTTATTTTTTATTTTATTTTAATTGTTGTTCTTGTACAGTTTTCTGTCTTTTACTCCCATCCCAGCCCACCACCCAGCCCTCCCCACCTTGCTACCATTTCCAACCACCCTGCCTGTTTTTTGTCCATGTGTCCTTTATACTTGCTCCAAACCCTTCCCATTTCCCCCTGGAATTCCTTCCCTTCTTCCCTCTGGTGACTGTCATCCTATTTTCAATTTCAGTGTCTTTGGTTGTGTTATGATTGTTTGTTCGTTTTGTTGATTAGGTTCCAGTTAAAGGTGAGATAATATGGTATTTGTCTTTCAATGCCTGGCTTATTTCGCTTACCATAATGCTTTCCAGTTTCATCCATGCTGTCACAAAGGGTAGGAGCTCCTTCTTTCTTTCTGCTGCATAGAATTCCATTGTGTAAATGTACCAAAGTTTCTTGATCCATTCATTTACTGATGGGCACCTAGATTGCTTCCAACACTTGGCTATTGTAAATTGTGCTGCTATGAACATTGGGGTGCATAGGTTCTTTTGGATTGGTGTTTCAGGGTTTGTAGGATATAATCCTAGCAGTGGAATTGCTGGGTCCAAAGGTGGATCCATTTTTAGTTTTCTTAGAAAATTTCATACTGCCTACCATAGTGGTTTACCAATCTGCAATCCCACCAACAGTGCACTAGATTCCCATTTTCTCCACAACCTCTCCAACACTTGTTGTTTGTTGCTTTGTTTATGATGGCCATTCTGACAGGTGTGAAGTGGTATCTCATTGTGGTTTTAATTTGCATCTCTCTGATAGCTAGTTATGTTGAGCATCTATTCCTGTGTCTCTGGATCCTCTCTATGTCCTCCTTGGAGAAGTGTCTATTCAAGACCTTTGCCCATTTTTAATTGTGGTGCTTGTCTTCTTAGAGTGGAGTCATGTAAGTTCTTTATATATTTTGGAGATTAAGCCCTTGTCTGAGGTATCATTGGCAAATATGTTTTCCCATACACTTGGTTGTCTTTTTATTTTAATACTGTTTTCTTTAGCCATGTAGAAGCTTTTTGTTTTGATGAGATCCCATTTGTTTATTCTTTCCTTTATGTGCCTTGCTTTAGGAGACATATCAGTAAAAATGTTGCTGCATTAAATATCTCTGATTTCCCTGCCTATGTTCTCCTTTAGGACTTTAATGGTGTCATGGCTTATATTTAAACCTCTTATCCACCTTGAATTTATTTTTTGTATGCTGTAAGTTGGTGTTTGAGTTTTATTTTTTTGCATATAGCTGTCCAGTTCTCCCAACACCACTTGTTAAAGAGGCTATTTTTACTCCATTTTATGTTGCTGCCTCCTTTTTCAAATACTAATTGACAATAGAGAACTGGGTTTATTTCTGGCTCTCCGTTCTATTCTACTGGTCATGTGCCTGTCTTTGTGCCAGTACCAGGCTGTTTTGATTACAGTAGACTTGTAATACAGTTTGGTGTCAAGTATTGTGATCCCTCCTACCTTGCTCTTCTTTCTCAAAATTGCTGCAGCTATTCCAGGTCATTTATGGCTACATATAAATTTTTGAAGTGTTTGTTCTTTGTTCATGAAATATACCATTGGTAGTTTAATAGGTATTGCATTGAATTTGTAAATTGCTTTGGTTAGTGTGGACATTTTGATGATGTTGATTCTTCTGATCCATGAACATGGTATATGTTTTCATTTGTGTATTCCTTGATTTCTTTGTTCAGTGTTGTGTAGTTTTCTGCATACAGGTCTTTTACCTCCTTGGTTAGGTTTATTGCTAGGTATTTTATTTTTCTTTTTGCTATATCGAATAGGATATTTTTTCTTGACTTCTTCTTCTGCTCTTTCATTGTAGGTATACAGAAATGCCTTTGATTTCTGGATATTGACTTTGTATCTGGCTGTTTGGCCAAATTCATTTTTTAGGCCAAGCCGCTTTTTGGCCGAGTCTATAGGGTTTTCTCTGTACACTATCATGTCATCTACAAACAATGATAGTTTAGTTTCCTCCTTCCTGATTTAGAGGACTTTTATTTCCTTTTCTTGTCTAATTGCAGTGTCTAATACTTCCAATACTATATTGAATGGAAGTGGTGAAAGTGGACAACCTTGTCTTGTTCCTTATCTTAGTGGAAAAGATTTTAGTTTTTGCCCATTGAGTATGATGTTGGCTGTGTGTCTCTCATATATGACCTTTATTATGTTGAGGAATGCTCCCTCTATTCCCACTTTCCTGAGTGTTTTTATCATAAATGGGTGCTGTACTTGATCAAATTTTTTTTCCATGTCTATTGATATGATCATGTGATTTTTGTCTTTGATTATGTGATGTATTACATTTACTGATTTGCAAATGTTGAACCATCCTTGCATTACTGGGATGAATCCACTTGGTCATGGTATATGATCTTTTCAATGCATTGTTGGATGCAGTTTGACAATATTTTTTTGAGAATTTTAGCGTGTATGTTCATCAGTGATATGAGCCTGAAGTTTTCTTTCCTTGTTATGTCTTTATCTGATTTTGGGATTAGGATGATGCTGGCTTCATAAAAAGAGTTTGATAGCCTTCCATCATTTTGGATTTTTTGGAACAGTCTGTGAAAGATAGGGATTAGCTCTTCTTTACATGCTTTGTAAAATTCTTCTGTGAAACCATCTGGTCTAGGGCTTTTGTGTGTTGGATGTTTTTTGATTACTGCTTCAATTTCATCTGCTGTTATTGGTCTGTTTAGGCTTTCTGCTTCTTCTTCATTAAGTTTTGGGAGATTATATTTTTCTAGAAACTTGTCCATTTCACCTAGGTTTTCAAATTTCTTGGCATACAGTTCTTCATAGTAATTTCTTACAATCCTTTATATTTCTGTGGTGTCAGTTGTAATCTCTCCTCTTTCATTTCTGATTGTGTTTATTGGGTCCTCTCTCTTTTTTCTTGATGAGCCTGCTTAAAATATTGTCAATTTTATTTATCTTTTCAAAGAAGCAGCCTCTGGATTCATTGATCCTTCAAATTGTGCTTTTAGTCTCTATGACATTTAATTCTCCTCTGATCTTGGTTATTTGCTTCCTTGTACTTGCTCTTGGCTGTCTTTGTTGTTGTTGCTTGAGTTCTTGTAGGCATAGGGTTAAGTTGTTTGTTGGAAATGTTTCTTTTTTTAGGTAGGTCTGTATTGCTATGAACTTCCCTCTGAAGACTGCCTTTGCTGTATCCCACAAGTTTTGGGTTATTGTGAGTTCATTTTCATTTGTTTCCAGAAACTTTCTGATTTCCTCCCTAATTTCATTCTTGACCCATTCATTGCTTGTTGGCATGCTATTGAGTCTCCATGATTTTGAGGATTTTGGGTTTATCTCCTTGAGGTTGGTTTTTAGTTTTAGTCACTTGTGGTTGGAGAAAATGCTTGATATGATATCAAGTTTCTTGAAGAATTTGAGGCTTGTTTTCCGTCCTATCATGTGGTCTATCTTTGAAAATGTTCCATGTGCATTTGAAAAGAATGTTTATTTAGTTTCTTTGGGATGAAGGGCTCTATATATATCACTTAGGTACATTTCCTCTAGAATGTTGTTCAATGCCACAATATCTTTGTTGATTTTTTGTTTAGAAGATCTGCCCATTTTTGACAGTGGGGTGTTAAAGTCCCCTACTATAATTGTGTTGTTGTCAATATCTTTGTTAAAGTCCTCTAAGATTTTCTTTATGTATTTAGGTGCTCCTATGTTGGGTGCAAATATATTTAAAATGTTTATATCTTCCTGGTAGATTCTTCCCTTGTGTATTATGATGTGACCTTCTTGGTCTGTCTTTATGACTCTGCTTTTGAAGTCTATTTTGTCTTTTGATATGAGAATTGCTACACTGGCTTTTTTTTTTTTTCTGTCCATTTGCTTGGAAAATTTGTTTCCAGCCCTTCACTTTGAGTCTGTGTAGGTCTTTTTTCCTGAGGTGGGTCTCTTGTAGGCAGCATATGTGTGGGTCATGCTTCCTTATCCATTTAGCTATTCTATGTCTTTTGATTGGAGCATTTAATGCATTCATGTTTAAGGTCATTATTGGTAGGTACTTATTCATTGCCATTTTCATACCTGTGTTCCCCTCTCTCTTCTGCTCTTTTCCTTCCTTTCCTTAAAGCAGTCCCTTTAGCATCTCTTGCAGAAGTGGTTTGGTAGAGGTGTATTCTTTTAGACTTCTTTTGTCTGGGAAGCTCCTTATTTGGCCTTCTATCTTGATTGACAGGCTTGCTGTGTATAGTAGTCTTGGTTGCAGTCTTTTGGTTCTCATTAGTTGGAATATTTCTTGCCATTCTCTTCTGGCTTGGTGTGTTTCCATTGAGAAGTCAGCTGCTAACTTTATTGGGGCTCCCTTGCATGTTACTTCCTTTTTCTCCATTGCTGCCTTAAGATTTTCTCTTTGTCTGGAATTTTTCCATTTTAATTATGATGTGTCTTGAAGTGGCACTCCTTAGATTCCTCTTGATTGGGACTGTCTGTTTCCTGGATTTGTGTGACTACTTCTCTCATCATATTAGGGAAGTTTTCCATCATTACCTTTTCAAATAGGTTTTCTATTCCTTGCTTTTCTTCTTCTCCCTCTGGTATCCCTAATGTGTGGATATTATTATGTTTCCTATTGGCTTGCATTTCTCTTAATCCTTCTTCATTCTTTCTGAGCCTCTTTTCCTTTTCTTGCTCTTTCTGGGTGTTTTTTTTAACTTGGTACTCCAACTTGCTGATCCGATGTTTTGCTTCATAAGTTCCGCTTTTCATTCCTTCCACTCTGTTCTTCAGTTCAGAAATTGTATTCTTTATTTCCTCTTGGCCCTTGGTGATAGTTTCTATTTCCTTTTTCATGTTGATACAGCTTGCAGTGAGTTTATCATAGCTTCTCTGTAGTTTCTGGTAGTTCATCGAGATCTCATGGAGCTTCCTGACAGCCATTGCTTTGAACTCAAAATCTGATAGTTGAGTTGCCTCTGTTTCATTTAGTGTTCTTTCTGGGGCTTCCTCCTTTCCCTTCCTTTGTAGATTTTTTCTTTGTCTTCCTCTTGTTTGTGAGGCTGTTCTTGTTAGCCTCAGCTTCTTAAATTGATTTATTCTGTCTCCCTGGGTTTATGGTGTTAACTTTTGTGGTAGAATACCTGTGAGATTCAGTGGTGCTGTTCCTTCAGTTATCCTGGTATTCACAGCTTCCATGGTCTCAGCTGTTGAAATGTCCCCTCTTTGGGACCTACTCTGTTTTTTTCAATGTTTCACTTTTTTTGGTATTGTTTTTTCTCACTTGTGTGCATTTTAAAAAAAGAAAAAAAAAAGAAAAGATTAGAAGGAAGAAAGAAACAGAAAAGAGAAACATGAGGAAGGAAGAAGAGATAAAATTTGAAAGAAAGGAAGAATGAAGAAGAGAACAAAGAAGTAATGAGAAGCAAAAGGAGTTGCTGTGTAAAAAAAGGTAAAAATAATGAAAACAACAACAACAGCAAGAACTCTTGCTGTTTTCAATATTGGCAAGCCGGTTTTTCTGGTCTTGCTGGCTTTCAGGGCCAAGGGGTGACAGTATCGGTTTTCTCCCTGTTTAGTACTCAGATATTTTTGGTCTACTCTCCTCAGAGCTAGCCTGGGGCCTCTCTGCAGAGGGCCTCAGGCATATGTTCTGAGGTTGTGTGTGCCTACCCCAGTTGTGCGGGGCATCTATAATCTTGCAACCATCTGCGGTCACGCACGGGCACTGATTGTTGCTCAGCCAGATCCGATGGCATGCGAGCGCCAATCGATCATCATGCACCCCTCAAATACATTTTCAATTTCTTGCTCTTCCTCTTCTCCTTCTGGTACCCTGTGATTCAGATGTTGGAATATTTGAAGTTGTCTCAGAGTTTCCTCAGCCTCTGCTCATTTTGTTGAACTCTTGTTTCTTCATTCTGTTCTGGTTAAATCTTTATTTCTTCCTTCTATTCCAAAAAAATGACTTGAGTCATGGTTTTCTTCCCTTCACTCTTGGTTCCCTGCATATTTTTATTTATTTAACTTTGTATGACTTTCACTTCCTCCTTTATTTTTCAGCCATACACAACTCTTTGTCTGAGCATCCTCATTACCAGTATTATGAACTTTGTATCTGATAGGTTGGCTATCTTCTTATTGCTTAGTTCTTTTTCTGTCATTTTGATGTGTTCTTTCATTTGGGCCTTATTCCTTTGTCTCAATATCCCTGTTACATTGCAAAGTGAAGAACCTTAGGTATTGGCTCAGGCATTGCAACCCAGTTTTCTGAGTTGTGTGATAGATATAAGGGAGGTAACAGTGCTGCTTATTCAGCTCCTGCCCCACTTTCAGTCACTTTCCCCTCTTCTTACAAGCAAATTGTGACATTCCTGCTGCTTCCCTGGTGCTGATTACTGGTTGGGTGGTCTTGTGTAAGTTCTAGGACCCTATGGGCCCCTCCAAAGGACTCTCTTGTGAGATTCAGTTTCTTGTGCTCCTGGAACCCCTCCAGATTTTTACAGCCAGAGATTTTGAGGCTTTCTTTTCCTGGTACTGTAACCTTGGGTTGTATGTTCTTTCTCAGTCCAGTTGTCCTTCCCAGTATATCTGCATACAAGTGTAGGACTGCCTGTTCTGCCAGTCATTGCCTCATCTGTCCAGTCTGCCAGCTACTGTCTTGCCATGTGTCCTCTCTACCCTGTTTGCCTGTCTCTGCCCCTCCCACCAGTTTGCATGAATGCTTCTTCTTTATCTCTTGGTTGTCAGACTACCAAAAAGTTGATTTTCTGGCAGTTCTGGTTGTTTTCTGTTTTTAAATTGGTCATTATCCTTTTTTTTGTTATGCGAGGAAGTGAGTCATATATACCTATGCTTTCATTTTGGTGAAAGCTCTCACAGTCATATATTCTCTAAGCATTATTTCCTCCACTCAGGATTGTTTGATATGTGTTATACCCAAAGATCTTTAAATAGCATTCTTCAGAGGGCAATTTTATTTTGATGGGAAACTTCTGTCAATGTACCACAACCTGGAATGTCCAGGTAGTAAACATAATTTAGTTTTGCTGGAATTTCCTTCACTCTGTAAAATTCTTATTTGTGGTAGTTGGTGGAAGGCCAAAAATGCTTCATAACTGCACATTGTTGATTCCAATGCTCACTGTTTTGTGGGAAATCCAGTAATTACAAAATGTTTTACTTTATTTAGAGATTTTCCCATCCTTACTAACAATGCAAAATTCTAAAAAGAAATATATTTATTGGAAAAGATTTCCTTACCTTCAAGTCTGAATGTCACTGAGCCACCTGATCTTTCTTCTATAATTTTGAAATCCTTTACATTTATGTCTAGGTATTGCCTTTTAACTATATCTGTTAATTTTACAAATAACCTCAGACAAAGGATTGTAGCTTACTGTAGTAGACAGATATAGACACTAAGTTGTAGGAATGACACAACTTACTTCACTTTGTGCTGTCTCCAGCCCTCGCCCTGCCCTGGTTACCAATGAGATTTTAGGATTCCCTCAGTCTTTTTCTATTTCTTTTCATTTGCTGCACTTCCTACATTTTTAGGTATCAGGATTGAAGAGAGTGTCAGAAAGGAGGCTCTTCCTTTACATCCTAATTTTAATTGATTTTATAATTGTATTTAAGGTAAGAGTCTCCCTGACATCTGAGTTAATGGATTGAATGGTTAATCCTTTTCACTTATAAAAGTCCTTGGATCTGTTGTTTTGTTGCAATGAATGATATTCAGACCTGGACAAAAGTGTGGGGGAGGAGCCTGTGCAGAGTCGATTACTGCTAAGGAAAATGTTTTCTTTATTTGATCCAATTAATATATTTTTAATGGACGTGTTTCCAAGGCCCAAGGGACATGTTGGGTAAAACTGTCATCTTTGCTCTACTTGCAGGAAATAATAGTTCCTTACTATGGCTAAAGCACATGGGCTGCTGTCAAACTTTTTTGTTTGTTTGCAGCTCTGTGCTGTGAAAAATTATTTTCTTTCTTCCACTTCAAGCATTAATAATTTATCATGAATTATTTATTATGTAGGAATTTTTTTCTCAAAGAGGAAGTTTTATCTCAGGATTTAGGCAATCAGCCCATGTTTGTAAGCCATGAATACTGAATATATCTAGATTCAGTGTTATCTTGAATCTGCTAGGATAGAGAGGAATAATGGTAATAACACTAATGATAGAGACAATAGTTAGCTATTAGTATATGTATGTGTGTTGGATACTCCTTAAAGCATTTTATTTCTTAGACTAATTGGGGGCAGCTAGGAAGCACATCCACCCTGGACTAGAGGAGGCTCATGTGATTTCAAATGATTGCCAGAGAGCACAACTGTTGGTGCCAATGGCACACCATCAGTGTGGGAACTGATGGAAACAACATCAAGCACTAGAATACAGTTAAATTTGCACCTGAAGACATACCCTTTCAAGATGGTACTTCAAAACTAGTTATATATTTTCCTGAAGAATATTGAAATAAACTTCCAACTGTTAGGTGTTTATCCAAAATATTGCATCCACATATGTATGCTGATGGTAGCATGTTTAGATATCCTTTTGAACCAATGGAGTCCAACATATGATGTATCTTTTATCTTAGTATCAATTCAGCCATGCTGCAAGAACCAAATCTGAAAATCCAGTCAATAGTCAGGAAGCACAACTTCATTAGGAAAAAAGATGAGGATACGAGAAAAGAGTTTCATCCATTGTCAAGCAAAGCTGGAATAATTCATAGTAGACAACTGTCCTGTTAATCTTTTTTTATCATTGTTGTGTATAATTTTCCTCTCAGTAGAAAGGTTAACAAGTATTAAATTGTTGGGAACCACCCTGCCTGGTTTCAGAAGCTGTAAACGCCCATAGCTAAGGCTGAGTGAGTGACCTTTGGACCATAAGCCACTAAGGAGATAAAGCTTATCCCCCTGGCAGGAACACTGCTTCTGCTCCTGCTCCTTTTCCTTCATCCATAAGTGGCCCCCAATTCTTGAATGGTTAGCCAATGTTGGGTAAGATTCCCCAGGGGGATAACCTAAGACAGGCACAATCACATGGAGGCCCCAGGGAAGGACTTGGTGGTCTATAGCAAAAGGGAGTGATGGACCCTTGCCCCTCGGCTATCCTGACATAGCCTGAGTCCTCATTCTGTCTACAAGAAGTCTTGTAATCTCTTGGCTGCCTTACTTACTCTGCCTGACTTAAGCCTGAAAGAATGAAAGAAGGCAATGAAACCCTGTGCTAGATAAGGCAGGTTCCCCATGTGATCAGGACTAAGAAAGAATATGTAAAATCCTGTGAAATATGCTTTGTTTAGAATGCTCTCAATTAAATAAGGATCCCAGAAAGAAGTGAATTTGTCCCTCAAAGTTTTATTGCTCTTTAGCTAACTAACCCTGACTCAAAATAAGCCCTCAGAGTTCTTTGTATGTTGTCTACTGTTTGATCCTTACTGCCTGACAATAATTAATGAGCCCGTATTCCTGTGCAAAATGAACCGAATAAAAGCCCATTGAAGAAAAGGCTCTTGGTCCTTCTCCTTTGAGAGATCAGCCACCTTTCCTCCCCAAGCAGATCATTTCTTGGTAGACTTATTGTCATTGGTGGCAGATAGGAGGCTCTACAGGTGGAGCCCCTCCCCCACATTAAATGGTTTAAAGGATTCTGCAGGGAAAAATAAAACTGTAGTTTAGAACCTATAAAAGTTTGATCTCACCTGTAAGTGGAATCTAACTAACAAAACAAACAAGTGAGCAAAATAGAACCAGAGAAAAGAAAATAATGAACAGCCAGTAACCACAGGGAAAAAGTGGGGATAACAGGGGAAAGAAGAGGAAGGGTCATCAGGGAACACACATAAAGGACACTTGGGCAAAGACAACAGGGGGGAGGATTGAAGGTGGGTCATGGGGGTGGGTAGGATAGGGAGAGTAATGGGGGAAAATGGGACAACCTTAACTGAACAACAATTTAAAAGAAAGTGTGTGACTTATCCAAAGGATATTCTATCTCTTCTCTATAGGTTGGTACTTTAAATCCCCTAATATACACTCCTACTGTCTGAATCCATTTTGCCTTTACCCTCCAACTGATCACATAAAAGAGTAGGTGGGAGCTGTGAATATCAATATACCTGCTGGAAGAGAGAACCCACCAACAAAGGAACCACCAACAGATAATGAAGATGGTGGAGGAGTGAGTAAAAGCCACACTAACCTCCACCCAGGACAAATCTGGAATTACAACTAAATTTTGGAGAAATTATCTGGAACAAACAACTGAACAATAGCAAGAGCCCCATAATGTCAGACAGACAGAAGAACCAGATTCAACAAAACCTGTATGCACCCTCACAAAAGCATACAAGACATGGAGGGTGGAGTGACCCTCAGTTAACCAGCTGGAGGGAAGAACCCACCAAAGAAAGACCCAAAACAATCAAAACTCAAATACAACCAGAGAGCCAACATAAACAACAGCCCAAGAGTAGCAAGTTCAGGATAGTAAGGAGACTGCACCACTACACCTCAAAATATCCACCCATAGAAGTTCTCACCACAGATCCAGGAAGTCAGAACAGATCAATTTAAGAAGCAGAGGCAGACAAGAAGAGTCTCACAAACAATGGACAAAAACCAACCAACTAAAAAAAAAACCCAAATGAAAAGAAAGAAGAAAGCCTCAGAAGAGTGCTAAATGAAATAGAGGCAAGTCAACTGTCAGATATTGAGTTCAATGCAATGGTTATCAGGAAGCTCAATGAGCTCACGGAGAATTACCCCAAACTACTGGGAAACTACAATGAATTCACTTCAAAATATATCAATATGAAAAAGGAAATGAAAATTATCAACAAGGGCCAAGAGGAAATGAAGAATACAATTTCTGAACTGAAGAGCACAGTAGAAGGAATCAAAAGCAGGCTAGATGAAGCAGAGAATCAGATCAGCAAGCTGGAGGATAAGGTAGAAAAACTCCCAGAAGGGACAAGAAAAGGAAAAGACTCAGAAAGAATGAAGAGGTGTTAAGGGAACGTTGAGACACCATGGAAACTAGTAATATCTATATAATAAGTGTAATAGAAGAAGAAGAAGAAAGAAGAAAAGAAGAGAAGAAGAGAAGAAGAAGAAGAAGAAGAAGAAGAAGAAGAAGAAGAAGAGAAGAAGAAGAAGTTGTTGTTTAAAAAAGAAATGATGGAAAATTTCCCTCTTTTGATGAGACAAAAAGTCTCACAAATCCAGGAAACAGAGAGTCCCAATCAAGAGAAATCCAAAGAAGTCCACCTCAAGACACATTGTAATACAAGTGGAAAAATTCTAAGACAAAGAAAGAATCTTAGGGCAACAAGGGAGATAGAGGAAATAACATAAAAGGACACATGATAAGACTAGCAGCTGACTTCTCAAAGACAATGCAAAAAAAACAAGAAGGAATTGGCAAGAAATATTACAAGTAGAGAACAACAAAGCCCTGAAACTAAGACTATTCTCTACATTATGGCTCCCAGTTAAAAGGGAATGCCAAATAAGGAGTTTCCCAGACAAAAGAAGCCTCACAGCATAGAACTCCTCCAAACCAGCACTGCAAAAATATGGTAAAAACTCTGCTTTAAGAAAAGAAAAAAAGTGTGCAGGAGAGAGAGGAACACAGGCATGAAGGAAGTAAAATGGCAATGAATAAGTACCTATGAAAAATAACCTAAAATGTTAATGGACTAAATACTGCAATCAAAAGACATAGAGTAGCTGAATGGATAAGAAAGCATGACCCACACATATGCTGCCTACAAGGGATCCACCTTGGAACAAAAGACCTACACTGACTGAAAGTGAAGGGCTAGAAAGAAATATTCTAAGCAAATGGACAGGAAAAAAAAGTGAGGGTACCAATTCTCACATCAGTCATAATAGACTTCAAAAAAGGGGCCACAGAGAGACCCAGAAGGTCTCTTCAAAATACTCAAGGGAAGAATCCACCAAGAAGACATCCACATTTTAAATATATATGCACCCATGATAAGAACACCCAAGTACACAAAGAGAATCTTGGAGAACTTCAGGAAAGATATTGACAGGAACACAATTATAGTAGCTATTTCAGCACCCCACTGACAAAAATAAAGAGATCTTCCAAACAATAAATCAACAAGGATATTGTGGCATTGAACAATGTCCTAGAACAAAGGAACTTAGCTGATATATACAGAGCCTTTCATCCCAAAGAAGCAAATGACACATTCTTTTCAAATGCACATGGAACATTTTCAAAGATGGATTACATGATAGGACAGAAAACAAGCTTCAACAAATTAAAGAAAATTGAAATCATATCAAGCAATTTTTCTGATGGCAAGGGACCGAAACTAGAAATCAACCTCAAGGAAAAAGCTGAAAAGCACTTAAACTTATGGATTTTCAATACTATGATATTAAACAATAAATGGATCAAGAATGAGATCCAGGACAAAATCAAAAAGTTTCTGGAAACAAATGAAAATGAACTCACAACAATCCAAAACTTATGGGACACAGTAAAGGCAGTCCTGAGAGGGAAGTTCATAGTGATACAGGCCTACCTAAAAAACATAGAAACATTTCAAATAAACAACCTAGTCCTGCACCTACAAGAACTTGAAGAACCATAACAAAGACAGCCCAGAGTAAATAGAAGGAAGGAAATGACCAAGATCAGAGCCACATCAAGCATCATAGAGACTAAAAACAAACTTGTAAGGATCAATAAATCCAGGAACTGGTTCTTAGAAAAGATAAACAAAATTGACAAGCCTTTAAGCAGACTCATTAAAAAAGAGAGAAAGAGAGAGAAAGGGCCCAAATAAACACAATTAGAAATGAAAGAGGAGAGATTACAACTGATACCACAGAAATACACAGCATTGTAAGAAATTACTATGAAGAGCTATATGCAAAGATATTTGAAAATCTAGGTGAAATGGACAAATTTCTAGAAAATTATGATTTTTCAAAACTGAATGAAGAAGAAGCAGAAAGCCTGAATAGACAATTAACAGCTGACAAAATTGAAGCAGTAATAAAAAAACTACCAAAACATAAAAGCCCTGGACTAGGTGGTTTCACAGGAGAATTCTACAAAGCATTTAAGGAAGAGCTAAACCCTATTCTTCACAGATTATTCCAGAAAATCCAAGAACATGGAAGACTTCTAATTTCTTTTGCTGAGGCCAGCATCATCCTAATCTCAAAACCAGATAAAGACGCAACAAAGAAAGAAAACTTCAGGCCAATATCACTGATGAACATAGACACAAAATTCCTCAACAAAATATTGGCAAAATGCATCCAGCAATATATTAAAAACATCATACACCACGACCAAGTGGGATTAATCCCAGGGATACAAGGATGGTACAATATTCACAAATCAATAGATTTAATACATCACATAAACAAAAAGAAACACAAAAATTACACCATCATATCCACAGATGTGGAAAAGGTAGTTCAGCATACGCAAATGACCCTGAAGTTGCAACACCCATTTATAATAAAAAATTCACAAAAGTGGGAATAGAAGGAACATTTCTCAACATTATAAGGGCCATATATGAGAGACCCACAGACAATATCATACTAAAAATTGCCCACTGCAAGTAGGCACAAGATAAGGTTGTCCACTTTCACCACATCTATTCAATATAGTATTGGAAATCTTAGCCACAGCAATCAGAGAAGAAAATGAAATAAAATGCATCCAAATTGGAAAAGAAAACAAATTTGCCATTGTTTGCACATGACATGATAGTGTCCATAGAAAATCCTATAAACTCCACCAAACAGCCACTTGACCTAACAAATGAATTTGCAAAAATAGTGGGATTCAAAGTCAATATTCAGAAATCAAAGGCATTTTTTATACCAGCAATGAAAAATCAGAAACAGAAATCATGAAAAAATCCTTTTTGATATAGATACAAGAAAAATAAAATACATAGGAATAAACCTAACCAAGGAAGTAAAAGATTTGTACTCAGAAATCTACACAACATTGAAGAAAGAAATTGAGGAAGACACAAAAAAATGGAAACAAATAACATGTTCATGGATCAGAATTAACATCATCAAAATCTCTATACTACACAAAGCAATTCATAGATTCAATGCAATACCTATTAAAATACCAATGATATATTTCATAGATATAGAAAAAACATTTCAAAAATTTACACGGAATCATAACAACCCCAAATAGGTGTAGCAATTTGGATAAAGAAGATCAAAGTAGGAGGGATCACAACACCTGATATCAAATTGTTTTTACAGGCTACTGTAATCAAAATAGCGTGGTACTGGCATAAGAACAGACACCTGGACCAATGGAACAGAATCAGGACCCCGAAAACACTCAAGTCTCTATAGGCAATTAATAATTGACAAAGAGGGCAAGAGCATAAAATGGAGCAAAAATAGTCTCTTCAACAAACGGTGTTGGGAGATAAGGACAGCTACATGCAAAAGAATGAAACTTGGTTACCAACTTACACCAAACACAAAAATAAAATGAAGGCAGGTAAAAGACTTAAATATAAGTTGTGACACCATGAAAGTCCTAGAGGAGAACATAGGCAGGGAAATCGCAGATATTCCATGCAGCCATGTTTTCACTGATATGTCCCCTAGAGCACGGGACATAAAGAAAAGAATAAACAAATGGGATCTCATCAAAATAAAAAGCTTCCACATGGTTAAAGAAAACAGTTTTGAAATGAAAAGAGAACCAATTGTAAAGGAAAACATATTTGTGTATGATAACCTCAGACAAGGGTTTGATATCCAAAATATATAAAGAACTCACATGACCACACTCCAAGAAGACAATCAACCAAATTAAAAAATGGGCAGAAGGCTTGAACAGACACTTCTCAAAGGAGGACATATAGACGGTCCAGAGACATATGAAAAGATGACCCTATGAAAAGGGGACCCTAGTGCATTGCTGGTGGGATTGCAGACTGGTGCAACCGCTATGGAAAACAGTATGGAATTTCCTCAGAAAACTAAAAATGGAATTGCACTTTGACCCAGAAATTCCACTGCTAGGATAATATTTTAAGAACCCCGAAACATCAAGCCAAAAGAACCTATGCACACCAATGTTTATAGCAGCACAATTTGCAATAGCCAAGTGATTGAAGCAACCTAGGTGCCCACCAGTAAATGAATGGGTCAAAAAAGTATGTTACATTTACACAATGGCATTCTATGCAGCAGAAAGAAAGAAGGAGCTCCTATCCTTTGCAACAGCATGGATGGAACTGGAGAGCATTATGTTAAGTGAAATAAGCCAAGTGGTGAAGGCAAATACAATATGATCTCACCTTTAACTGGAACCTAATCACAAAATGAATATACAAGCAAAGTATAACCAGAAACACTGAAATTGAATATAGGCTGTCAGTGGAGAGTGGAGAGGGTAATGGGAAAATGGTGATGGTTTTACAGGATCAATTATAAAGGACACATGGACACTAACAAGGCAGGGGTGGAAACCAGGGAAGGAGGTGGGGAGGGCTGGTATAGTGGGGAGGCATGGAGGGATAAGGCAGACAACTGTCCTTGAACAACAATTTAAAAAAAAAGAATGAAAAGGAAAAAAAAAACTAAGAAGATATTCCTAAGACATATGTGAAACTCTTTTATTTTTTTGTCTTTTTTTTCAATTTTTTTTTTATGATTTTGGGTCTTATGTTTAAGTTTTTAATGCATTTTTTACTTTATGTAAATTGTGTGAAAAAGTGTTTGTTTTTTATTTCTGCTTGTATCTGATTTTTTCAATCCCACTTACTAAAGAGATTGTCATTTATCCACTGTATATTGTTTATTTTGTTGTATATTAATTGATTATTTAAGTGAGAATTTATTTCTGGCCTTCCTATTCTGTCCTATTGATGTATGTGTCTGTTCTTGTGTCAGTGCCATATTGTTTTTATTATTATAGCTTTGTAGTATAGTTTGGAATTAGAAAGGATGATAAGGTCTATTTTTTTTTCTCAAGATTGCTTTGGGTATTCAAGCTTTTTTGTGTTCACATACAAATTTTAAGATTATTTGTTCCAGTTCCTAGAAGAATGCCACTGGTATTTTGATAGAAATTGCATTGAATTTGTATATTGCTTTAGGCAGTAAGGACATTTTAACAACATAATCCTTCCATTGCAGGAGGACAGTTTATCCTTCCATTTGTATCTGTCCACTTCATTTTATTTCTTCAATGAGTTATAGTATTCAGAGCACAGTTTTTTTATCTCCTTGGTTAAATTTATTCATAGTTATTATATTATTTTTATGCATGTAAGTGGAATTGATTTTCAATTTCTTCTGATTATTATTATTGTATAGGAACATGACAAATTTCTGTATACTAATTTTGTATTCTGCAACTTTTCTGAATTCACTATTAGTTGTAATAGTTTTTTTTGTGATATATGTAGGGTTTTCTCTTTATAGTATAATCTTTTTGCAAATAGTGCCAGTTTTCTTTCAAACTCTAATGACTTTATTTCTTTCTCTTGTCTAATTGCTGTGGCTAAGAATACCAATGCTATTTTGAATAAATATAGTGAGAGTAAATATTTTTGTCTTGTTCTTGATCTTAGAGGAAAAGAATTTAGTTTTAAACATTTGGCATGAGGTTAAGTGTAGGTTTATCATGCATAGCTTTTATTATGTTTATGTATGTTCCCTCTATAACAACTTTTTGAGTTTTTAAAAAATAATTATTGTTAAATTTTGTTAAAATCTTTTAAACATTCATTAAGATGACTATACATTTTTTATCTTAACTTTTATTGATGTGGTATATCATTTTGATTAATATGTAGCTATTAATACCCACTGATGCTTGATCATGGTGTATAATTCTTTAATATATTTTTGAATTTGGTTTACTAAAATTTTGTTGAGATTGTTTGCATCTATATTCATTAACAATTTTGTTCTGTAATTTTCTATATTCTCTTTTCCTGATTTGGTATCAGAGTAATGATGGCCTTATAGAATGTACTTGAAACTATACCTTATTCAAATTTTTTGTTATAGTTTGAGGTTATGTGTGAATTCTTTGAATGTTTGGTAGAATTGACATTTCAATCCTTTTATTGTTCTGAACTTTGTTGGGCCTTATAAATTAATGTTTCAGTTTTTTTATTAACTCTTTGATTTTGTTGATAGTTATTGGTCTGTTTAGATCTTCTCTTTCTTTGTGGTTCTCTCTTGGAAGGTTGAATGTTTCTTGAAACATATCCATTTTTTAGATGGGTCAATTTATTGGCCTATAATTGTTTGTACTATTCTTTAATGATTGTTTTTCTGTGGTGTCATTTGTCATTTTTCTTTAATGTTGGATTTTATTTATTTGGCTTCTTTATCCTTTTTCTTTGATGACTCTGGTTAAAGGTTTGTCAATTTTCTTGGTCTAATCAAGAAAATAAACTTTTAGTTTTATGAATCTTTGATATTTTTAGGATCAATTTTATTTTCTGTCTTAAATTTATTATTATTTATATTCATTATTAATTTGTGTTTAGTTCTTTTCCTATTTCCTTTAGATGTAATATCATATTGTATATTTTTTGTTGGTTTGTTTCTTGAGGTAGGCTTAGAGAGCTATGAACATATTTTATTTTATTATATTATTTTTCTGCTTTAAATTCTTTCTTTCTTTCTTTTCTTAATACATTTTATTGATTATGCTATTACAGTTGTCCCATTTCCCCCTTCATTCCCCTCCACCCTGCACACCCCCTCCCACCCACATTGCCCCCCTTTAGATCATGTCCATGTGTCATAAGTTCTTTAGCTTCTACATTTCCCACACTATTCTTGCCCTCCCTCTGTCTATTTTCTACCCACAATCTAGGCTAGTTTTTCTGTGTATCTTTTCCCCCCTCTCTCTTCCTCCCACTCCCCTGTTCCTAACTCTCCCAGTGATCTCCATTTCTGTGTTTCTGTTCCTGTTCTAGCTTTTTGCTTACTTTGCTTTTGTTTTAGGTGTGGTTGTTAATATCTGTGAGTTTGCTGTCTTCTCAGTCACATTTTTATCTTCTTTTTCTTAGATAAGTCCCTTTAACATTTCATATAATAAGGGCTTGGTGATGATGAACTCCTTTAACTTGACCTTATCTGAGAAGCCCTTCCTTCCTTCCTTCCTTCCTTCCTTCCTTCCTTCCTTCCTTCCTTCCTTCCTTCCTCTTTCTTTCTCTATGTTGTTCAAGTGCAAGTGTCTCCATTCTCCCCCTAAAGCTTCCCTTGCTCCATTCATCCCTGCATTTCAACCTCGATCCTTAACCCTTTGGCTTTCTCCAAGTATTGGTCATTGAGGAGAATGTATAATTTTTTATTGTTGTTCAATTATAATTATTCCCATTTCCCCCATTTCTCTCCTATCCTGCCCAGACCCTCTGTTCCTCACTCCATCCTCCCCCATTGTTGTCCTTTTCCATGGGTCCTTTATATACATGTTCCTTGACTTGACACTTCCCCTTCTTTCTCCTACTATCCCTCTCACCACTCCTAGGGTCACTATCACTTTGTTTTTTATTTCCATGTTTCTGCTTCTATTATGCTCACTCCTTTGTCTTGTTGATTCACCCATAAATCCCACTTATAGGTAAGATCATATGGTATTTTTTCTTTACCTCTTCATTTATTTCACTTGGCATAATGCTCTCCAGTTTCATCCATGCTGTCATGAAGGATAGGAGCTCATTTTTTTTTCTGCAGCAGAGTATTGCATTGTGGAAACGTATGACAGTTTTTTGATCTACTCATTTACTGGTGGGTGTTTAGGTTGCTTCCAACATTTGGCTATTGTAAATTGTGCCACTTTGAAAATTGGGGTGCATAGATTCTTTGATGTGGTGTTTCAGCATTCTTAAGGTAAAATCCCAGCAGTGGAATTGCCAGGTGGCAGTTCCAGTTTTAGTTTTCTGAGGAAATTCCATACTGTTTTCCACAGTGGTTGTACCAGTTTGTATTCCAATCAACAGTGTCCTAGAATTCCCTTTTATTTGATGAAGTCCCATTTGTTTATTCTTTCCCTTATGTCCCTTACTCTGGGGACATATTGGAGAAAATATTGCTGTGTATAGTATCTGAGATTTTCCTACCTGTGTTCTCTTTTAGGACTTTTATGGTGTTGCAACTTTTATGTAAGTCTTGTATCCACAATGAATTTCTTTTGGCAATTGGTGTAAATTGGTGGTCAAATTTCTTCCATACTTTTTTTTTTCATGTACAGCTGTCTAGATCTCCCAACACCATTTGTTGAAGAGTCTATTTTTACTTCATTTTATGCTTCTACCCCCTTTGTTGAATATTAATTGACCATAGACACATGGATTTATGTTTGGGCTCTTTATTTGGATCCATTAATCTGTGTCTGTTATTGTGCAGTACCAGACTGCTTTGTTTTAAAAATTTTAAACATTTTTATGGCCTGTTTCCTAAAATAAAATTTATTTCTACTTATACTTTTAAATACATTTTACTGATTATGCTATTGCAGTTGTCCCTCTCTCTCTCCCCTTTATTACCCTCCTCCCTATACTCCTTTCCCACCATCATTCCCCCACCTTAGTTTATGTCCATGTTTCATAAGTTTTATAGCTTCTACATTTTTTTACAAAGGAAAAAGTTTATTAAGATCCACATTATGATAAGCTTCTACATTTTCTATACTATGCTTAAACTCCTCCTGTCTATTTTTTACCTACCAGTTATACTATATATTCCCTGTACCTTTCCCCTCATCCCTCCCCTCCCTTTCTCCACTGATAACTCTCCATATGATCTCCATTTCTGTGATTCTGTTCCTCTTCTAGTTGTTTGCTTAGGGGATTTTTTTGGGTTCAGTTGTTTATACTTGTGAGTTTGTTGTAATTTTATTGTTCATAGTTTTGATCTCCTTTTTCTTAGATAAGTCCCTTAGCATTTCATATAATAAAGACTTCGTGATGATGAACTCCTTTAACATGACCTTATCTGGGAAGCACTTTATCTGCCCTTCCATTCTAAAAGATAGCTTTGCTGGAGAGAGTAATTTTGGATGGAGGTCTTTGCCTTCCATGACTTTGAATACTTCTTTCCAGCTCCTTCTAGCCTGCAAAGTTTCATTTGAGAAATCAGCTGATAGTCTTATGGGCACTCCTTTGCAGGCAACTCCCTCCCTTTCTCTTGCTGCTTCTAAGATTCTCTCCTTATCTTTAATCTGGGGTAATATAATTATGATGTGCCTTGGTGTGTGCTTCCTTGGTTCCAACTTGTTTGGGATGCTCTGAGCTTCCTGGACTTTCTGGAAGCCTATTTTCCTTTGCCAGACTGGGGAAGTTATGCTTCATTATGTTTTCAGATAGTAAGTTTTCACTCTCTTGCTGTTCCTCTGCTATTTCTGGCAGCCCTATAAGTCAGATGTTGAAATGTTTAAAGTTTTCCTGGAGGTTCCTAAGCCTCTCATTATTTTTTTAATTCTTATTTCTTCAATCTGTTCTGGTTTAATGCTTATTTCTTTCTTCTGCTCAAAACCATTGATTTGAGTCCTGGTTTCCTCCACATCACTGTTGGTTCACTGTATATTTTTTCTCATTAAACTCTTTTTTTTTGTTTGAATAATATTCTTTTTTTAAATTTTAATTGTTGTTCTTGTACAGTTTTCTTTTACTCCCTTTCCAGCCCACTGCCCCAACCTTCCCCACCTTCCTTCAATTTCTACCTCCCCCCCAGTTTTGGTCCATGTGCCTTTTATACTTGTTGCTCTAAACCCTTCCCCCTTTGCCCTGAAATTCCCTCCCCATTCTCCTCTGGTGACTCTCACCCTGTTCTCAATTTCAGTGTCTTTGGTTATATCATACTTGTTCATTTATTTTGTTGATTAGGTTCCAGTTAAAGGTGAGATCATATGGTATTTGTCTTTCACCTCCTGGCTTATTTCACTTAGAATAATGCTTTCCAGTTCATCCATGATGTTGCCAAGGGTAGGAGCTCCTTCTTTCTCTCTGTTGCATAGATTTCCATTGTGCAAATGTGCCATAGTTTCTTGATCCATTCATTTACTGATGGGCACCTAGGTTGTTACCAGCTCTTGGCAATTGTAAATTGTGCTGCTATGAACATTGGGGTGCATAGGTTCTTTTGGATTGGCGTTTCAGGGTTCTTAGGATATAGTCCTAGCAGTGGAATTGCAGGGTCTAAAGGAAGATCCATTTTTAGTTTTCTCAGAAAATTCCATACTGCTTTCCATAGTGGTTGTACCAGTCTGCAATCCCACCAACAGTGCAAGAGGGTCCCCTTTTCTTCACAGCTTCTCCAAAACTTGTTGTTTGTTGCTTTGTTTATGGCCATTCTGACTGGTGAGAAGTGGTATCTCATTGTGGTTTTAATTTGCATCTCTCTGATAGCTAGTGATATTGAGCATCTTTTCTTGTGTCTCTGGATCCTCTCTATGTCCTCCTTGGAGAAGTGTGTGTTCAAGTCCTTTGCCCATTTTTTAATTGGGTTGCTTGTCTTCTTAGAGTGGAGTCGTGTAAGTTCTTTATATATTTTGGAGATTAAGCTCTTGTCTGAGGTGTCATTGGCAACTACGTTTTCCCATACAGTTGATTCTCTATTTTAACACTGTTTTCTTTAGCCATGCAGAAGCTTTTTATTTTGATGAGATCCCATTTGTTTATTCTTTTCTTTATGTTCCTTGCTTTAAGGGACATATCAGTAAAAATGTTGCTGCATGAAATATCTGAGATTTTCCTGCTTATGTTCTCCTCTAGGACTTTAATGGTGTCACAGCTTTAACTTAAATCTTTTATCCACCTTGAATTTATTTTTGCGTATGGTGTAATTTGGTGTTTGAGTTTCAAATTTTGCACATAGCTGTCCATTTCTTTTAACGCCACTTGTTGAAGAGACTATTTTTACTCCATTTTATGTTGCTGCTCCTTTTGTCAAATATTAATTTACTGTAGAGATGGGTTTATTTCTTGCCTCAATGTTCTATTCCAGTGGTCCATATGCCAGTTCTTATGCCAGTACATGCTGTTTTGCTTACATTGTCCTTGTAATACAGTTTGGTGTTAGGTATTTTGATTCCTCCTACTTTGCTCTTCTTTCTCAAAATTGCTGCAGCTATTCAAGGTTGTTTAAGGTTCCA
The DNA here is from genome assembly GCA_004027475.1 of Anoura caudifer. Classification (NCBI taxonomy): domain Eukaryota; kingdom Metazoa; phylum Chordata; class Mammalia; order Chiroptera; family Phyllostomidae; genus Anoura; species Anoura caudifer. The sequence continues at coordinate 4,514 of PVKU01011328.1, read as the reverse complement.
TATAAATTTTTGAAGTGTTTGTTCTATGTCTGTGAAATATGCCATTGGTATTTTAATAGATATTGCATTGAATTTGTAGATTGCTTTGGGTAGTATGGACATTTTGATGATGTTGATTTTTCCAATACATGAAAATGGTATATTTTTCTATTTGTTTGTGTCTTCCTTGATTTCTTTTTTCAGTGTTGTGTAGTTTTCTGAGTACAGGTCTTTTACCTCCTTGGTTAGGTTTATTCCTAGGTATTTTATTTTTCTTTTTGCTACATCAAATGGGATTTTTTTTTTGACTTCTGCTTCTGCTTTTTTGTTGTTGGTATACAAAAATGCCTTTGATTTCTGGGTATTGACTTTGTATCCTTAGGTTTGGCCAAATTCATTTACTAGGTCGAGCAGCTTTTTGTCTGAGTCTATAGGGTTTTCTGTGTACACTATCATGTCATCTACAAACAACGATAACTTTGTTTCTTCTCTTTCAATTTGGATGCCTTTTATTTCCTTTTCTTGTGTAATCACTGTGGCTAATAGTTCCAATACTATGTTAAATAGAAGAGGTGAAAGTAGACAATCTTGTGTTGTTCCTGATCTTAGTGGAAAAGATTTTAGTTTTTGCCCATTGAGTATGATGTTGGCTGTAGGTCTCTTATATATGGCCTTTATTATGTTGAGGAATGCTCTCTCTATTCCCACTTTGCTGAGTGTTTTTATCATAAATGGGTGCTGTACCTTATCAAATGCTTTTTCTTCATCTATTGATATGATGGTGTGATTTTTGTCTTTGCTTTTGTTTATGTGATGTATTGCATTTACTGATTTGCAAATATTGAACCATCCTTGCATCCCTGGAATGAATCCCAGTTTGTCATGGTGTATGATCTTTATAATGTATTGCTGGATGAGGTTTGCTAATATTTTGTTGAGGAATTTAGTATCAATGTTCATCAGCAAAATGGGCAAGAAGTTTTCTTTCTTTGTTATGTCTTTATCTGGTTTGGGGATTACGATGATGTTGGCTTTATAAAAAGAGCTTGGGAGTCCTCCATCATTTTGAATTTTTTTTGAAAAGTTGGTGAAGGTTAGGGGTTAGCTCTTCCTTAAAAGCGTTGTAAAATTCTCCTGTGAAACCATGTTGCCAAGGGCTTTTGTGTGTCAGGAATTTTTGATTACTGCTTCTTTTTTACCTGCTGCTAATGGTCAGTTCAGGCTTTTTGCTTCTTCTTCATTGACTTTTGGAACATTATATTTTTCTAGAAATTTGTCCATTTCATTTAGGGTTTAAGATTTCTTGGCATACAGTTCTTCATAATAATTTCTTACAATGCTTTGGATTTCTGTGGTGTCAGTTGTAATCTCTCCTTTTTCATTTTGAATTGTGTTTATTTGGGTCCTCTCTCTCTCTTTTTTTTTTTCTTGATGAGCCTGCTTAAAGTTTTGTCAATTTTATTTATCTTTTCAAGGAACCAGCTCCTGGATTCATTGATCCTGAGAATTGTGCTTTTAGTCTCTATGTCACTTAATTCTGCACTGATCTTGGCTATTTCCTTTGTTCTACTTGCTCTGGGTTGTCTTTGTTGTTGTTCCTCGAGTTCTTGTAGGCATAGGGTTATGCTTTTTGTTTGAAATGTTTCTATGTTTCTTAGGTAGGCCTGTATCACTATGAACTTCCCTCTGAGGACTGCCTTCGCTGTTTCTCATAAGTTTTGGGTTATTGTAAGTTCATTTTCATTTGTTTCCAGAAACTTTTTGATTTCCTCCCTAATTTCATTCTTGACCCATACATTGTTTAATAGCATACTATTCAATCTCCATGATTTTGAGGACTTTGTGTTTTCCCCCTTGGGATTGGTTTCTAGTTTCAGTCCCCTGTGGTTGGAGAAAATTCTTTGTATGATTTCAATTTTCTTGAAGTTTTTGAGGCTGTATTCTGTCCTAGCATGTGGTCTATCTTTGAAAATATTCCATGTTCATTTTAAAGGAATGTGTATTTAGATACTTTGGGATGAAGGGCTCTATATATGTCAGTTAAGTCCATTTCATCTAGAGTGTTGTTGAATGCTATAATACCTTGTTTGATATTTTGTTTGAAAGATCTGTTCATTTTTGACAGTGGGATGTTAAAATCCCCTACTATAATTGTGTTGCTATCAATACCTTTCTTGAAGTCCTCTACAATTTTCTTGATGTATTTAGGTGCTCCAATGTTGGGTGCATTTATATTTAAAATGTTTGTACCTTCTTGGTGGATTCTTCCCTTGAGTAATATGAAGTGACCTCCTGGGTCTCTCTTTATGGCTCTTCTTTGAAGTCTATTTTGTCTGATATGAGTATTGCTACCTCAGCTTTTTTTTTTTTTTTCTCTCCATTTGCTTGGAAAATTTGTTTCCAGCCTTCCACTTTGAGTCTATATAGGTCTGTTGTCCTGAGGTGGGTCTCTTGTAGGTAGTATATGTGTGGGTCATCGTTTCTAATGCATTCAGCTATTCCATGTGTATTGATTGGAGCATTTAATCCATTTATCTTTTTTTAATTAAATTTTATTTTAATTGTTCTTATACAGTTTTCTGTTTTCTACTCCCATCCCGTCCCTCCGCCCCAGCCCTACCCAGCTCCCTTCCATTTCCACCCCCCTCTAGCTTTTGTCCATATGTCTTTCATACTTGTTGCTCTAATCCCTTCTCCTTTTCCCTGGATATTCCTCTCCCTCTCCTCTCTTGTTCTCAATTTCAGTGTCTTTGGTTATATTATGCTTGTTTGTTTCTTTGTTTTTTTGATTAGGTTCCTGTTAGAGGTGAGATCATATGCTATTTGTCTCTCACCTCCTGGCTTATTTCGCTTAGCATAATGCTCTCCAGTTCCATCCATGCTGTCGCGAAGGGTAGGAGCTCCTTCTTTCTTTCTGCTGCATAGAATTCCATTGTGTAAATGTACCATAGTTTCTTGATCCATTCATTTATTGATGGGCACCTAGGTTGCTTCCATCTCTTGGCTATTGTAAATTGTGCTGCTATGAACATTGGGGTGCATAGGATCCTTTGGGTTGGTGTTTCACGGTTTCCAGAATATAATCCTAGCAGTGGAATTGTTGGATCAAAAGGTAGGTCCATTTTTAGTTTTTTTAGAAAATTCCATATTGCTTTCCATAGTGGCTGTACCAGTCTGCAATCCCACCAACAGTGTACTAGGGTCCCCTTTTCTCCACAACCTCTCCAACACTTGTTGTTTGTTGTTTTGTTTATGATGGCCATTCTGACTGGTGTGAGGTGGTATCTCATTGTGGTTTTAATTTGCATCTCTCTGATAGCTAGCGGTATGGAGCATCTTTTCATGTGTTTCTGGATCTTCTGTATGTCCTCCTTGGATAGGTGTCTGTTCAAGTCCTTTGCCCATTTTTTAATTGGGTTGCTTCTCTTCTTAGAGTGGAGTCGTGTAAGTTCTTTATATATTTTGGAGATTAAACCCTTGTCTGAGGTATCATTGGCAAATATGTTTTTCCATACAGTTGGTTCTCTTTTTATTTTAATACTGTTTTCTTTAGCCATACAGAAGCTTTTTATTTTGATGAGATCCCATTTGTTTATTCTTTCCTTTATGTCCCTTGCTTTAGGGGACTTATCAGTAAAAATGTTGCTGCGTGAAATGTCTGATATTTTCGTGCCTATGTTCTCCTCTAGGACTTTAATGGTGTCACGTCTTATATATAACTCTGTTGTCCACCTTGAATTTATTTTGTGTATGGTGTAAGTTGGTGTTCAAGTTTCATTTTTCTGCATGTAGCTGTCCAGTTCTCCCAACACCACTTGTTGAAGAGGCTACTTTTACTCCATTTTATGTTGCTGCCTCCTTTGTCAAATATTAGTTGACCATACAGAAATGGGTTTACTTCAGGGCTCTCTATTCTATTCCACTGGTCCATGTGTCTATTTTTGTGCCAGTACCAGGCTGTTTTGATTACAGTGACCTTGTAATACAGTTTGGTATCAGGTATTGTAAACCCTCCTACTTGGCTCTTCTTTCTCAAGATTGCTGCAGGTATTCGAGGTCGTTTATGGCTCCAAATGAATTTTTGAAGTGTTTGTTCTATGTCTGTGAAATATGCCATTGGTAATTTAATAGGTATTGCATTGAATCTGTAAATTGCTTTGGGTAGTATGGACATTTTGATGATGTTAATTCTTCCAATCCATGAACACGGTATGTTTCCATTTGTTTGTGTCTTCCTTGAATTCTTTCATCAATGTTGTGCAGTTTTCTGCATACAGATCCCTTATGTCTTTGGTTAGGTTTATTTATAGGTATTTTATTTTTCTTTTTGCTATAACAAATGGGATTTTTTTCTTGATTTCTGCTTCTGCTGTTTCATTGTTTGTATACAAAAATGCCTTTGATTTTTGGATATTGACTTTGTATCCGGCTGTTTGGCCAAATTCAGTTACTAGGTCCAGCAGCTTTTGGGCCGAGCCTATAGGATTTTCTATGTACACTATCATGTCATCTGCAAATAGTGATAGTTTTGTTTC
>PVKU01011327.1:0-44303 GCA_004027475.1 Anoura caudifer | reverse complement strand
AGCCCTATTTCCGACTCCTCCTACAATCGGTTACACCTGCCAGCATTCCCGTATATTTCCAAGGTTATTGGGATGCCATCATGAGTCTGGGCAGGTGTGTCCCATTTTCTGGAGCCAATCTTCTCCAAGCTCCCACACAGGTGCTTTAACTTAGGGTTCCTCCCCCAGTCACATCCTTGGGGAAGTCCTTTCCATCCCCGCTGGCTCAGAGCATGGTCACAGCTATTTAACACATCTAAGCTACCAGCCAAAGGCTATAGATATGTTAAAGGACCATGTCATGGATTAGCAGCTCTGCATGTCCCTGCTCCATGTGTCCCTTCCCCCAACTCATACCTGTGGGGGAAGGGGTGAGGACATCTTATATGTCCCTCTAATATTCCCTGGACACCGTGAGTTCTGGGCCCCATTCCAACTCCCTTTTGGGGCCCCCCTCTTGGCTGCACCCTGTTACAAAAAGGGGTCGAAGACCTAAATGTAAAGGAAGGTGAGGGACGCCAGCATCATGGCAGCACACAGTTCCTTCCTTTCTGCCTCCCACTAAAAACTAAAACAGCATCCAGCTGTGCACAAAAGTGCCTCTGTGGGATGTGGGATACGCCACCGGCCCTGTCCATCAGGTGAGGGGCAGACAGACCTTGGCACAGGCTGTGGACGGTCAGGAGCCTGTAAATTGACTTCAGCCCCTCTTGGCCATAGCCTGGGAGCAACAGAAGAGCGTTGACTTGGGCAGCCACCTACAAACAGTTTTTATAGAAGTCCAGGTTTTACAGAGAAGACATTCCAGCAATGTGTTGGAGTAAAACAAAGCAAAACAAACAAAACAATAATACCAGTTTGGAGACAATGGAGTGCCCAAGGGGAACTTTATCTGTGTCCCCCCACCTCCAACGCAGCACAGCAGAGAGGTGTGGGACACCCGGGATCTCTCCTGCCAAGAAAGCGGTGAGTGAGTGACTGTCTCTCCAGCTGTGTGGGGTGCTGCTACAGAATCCTGTCTCTCTCCCAGAGGACTGAGGCGAAAGCCCCACCACTGGGGCAGGGGGGAGAGCAGGAGAGAAGCAGATGAGAATCTCAGAGAGCGTTCAGGGAACACCATTCCTACTGACTGCATTCTGGACTCCAGCTGCAAGCATGCCCACAGACTGCTGGGAAAACCTCACCCAAGGATTCCCCCACTGGACCTGTGGGCACCCCAACACACCAAGGGCAAACCTCCACCTCCTCACACTGTGCAGTCAGCTCTTTATCCCTAGAACATGGCAGTGGGAGTGAGCTGGAGGAGACAGGAAGTGCACACAGGAAACAAGCCTGAGTCTGGGAGCCAAGGAAAAACCACAACTTTGAGCTGTAGCGCCACCTTCTGGGAAAGAAAGGAGAGGTTTCCAGCGGCCAGCCTGTGTGTTGAAAGATTGAGAGAAGGCATCCCAGCTTAAGAATTCCGCCACAAGAGGGAGTGAGAAGAATGGAGTAGATGTATTCAAGGTCTTGTATCCAGATACAAGCAAGACCAACAAAATTTATCTCCTACCTGAAGTCATTGAGTAAAAGACTGGAGGAGGAGACTGGTACTTCAAATGCAAAATTCCAAGAAACATAAAGAATCAAGGAAACATGACATCACCGAGAGATCACGATAATCCTCCAGTAAACGAACCCCAAGGCGTGGAGCTCAGGCTGCTTTGTGGAAACTCAGTAAGCTACAAAAAAACACAGAAAGACAATGCAACAAAATTAAGAAAACAATACCAAACAAAATGAGAAATTTGGCGGATAGAAATCATAAAAACATAACTACACAAATTCTGGAGCTGAAAATTTCTTTTAAAAAAATATGTTTTATTGATTATACTATTATAGTTGTCCCATTATTTTTCCCTCTGCCCTGCACGCCCCCTCCCACCAGCATTGCCCCCCTTAGTTCATGTCCATGAGTCATACACACAAGATCTTTGGCTTCTACATTTCTTATACTATTCTTAACCTCCCCCTGCCTATTTTGTACCTACCATTTACGCTTCTTATTCCCTGTACCTTTTCCCCCATTCTCCCCCCACCCCCTCCCCGCTGATAACCCTCCACGTGATCCCCATTCTGTGATTCTGTTCCTGTTCTAGTTGTTTGTTTAGGTTGTTTTTGTTTTTATAGATTGAGTTGTTGATAGTTGTGATTTTGTTGTCATTTTACTGTTTATAGTTTTTTATCTTCTTTTTCTTAGATAAGTCCCTTTAAACTTTTATATAATAAGGGCTTGATGATGATGAACTCCTTTAATTTTACCTTATCTGAGAAGCACTTTATCTGCCCTTCCATTCTAAATGAAAGCTTTGCTGGACAAAGTAATCTTAGAGGTAGGTCTTTGCCTTTCATGACTTGGAATACCTCTTTCCAGCCCCTTCTTGCCTGCAGGGTCTCTTTTGAGAAATCAGCTGACAGTCTTATGGGAACTCCTTTGTAGGTAACTGTCTCCTTTCCTCTCACTACTATTAAGATTCTCTCCTTATCTTTAATCTTGGGAAAAGTAATTATGATGTGCCTTGGTGTATGCTTCCTTGGGTCCAACTCTTTGGGACTCTCTGATCTTCCTGGACTTCCAGGAAATCCATTTCTTTTGCCAGATTGGGGAACTTCTCCTTCATTATTTTTTCAGATAAATTTTCAATTTCTTGCTTTTCTTCTTCTCCTTCTGGAACCCCTATGATTCAGATGTTGGAATGTTTAAAGTTGTTCCAGAGGTGCCTAAGCCTCCCCTCATCTTTTTTTGAATTCTTGTTTCTTCTTTCTGTTCTGGTTAAGTGTTTATTTCTTCCTTCTGGTCCAAATCATTGATCTGAGTTCCAGTTTCCTTCCTATCACTTTTGGTTCTCTATATATTTTCCTTTATTTCACTTTGCATAGCCTTTACTTCTTCCTCTATTTTGCGACCATACTCAAACATTTCTGCGAGCATCCTGATTGCCAGTGTTTTGAATTCTGCAACTGACAGGTTGGCTATCACTTCATTGTTAGTTCTATTTTTGGAGCTTTCATTTTGGGCCACACTTTTTTGTCTCAGTGCACCTGTTAACATAATAAAGGGGCAGAGCCTTAGGTATGTGCCAGGGTGGGACAACTCTGGTCACCGCCATGTGGTGCTGTATGTGGGAGAGGGTTCTGAGAGGGAACAATGCCCCTTGCTCAGCTCTCCACCAGCTTTCAGTCATTTCCTCCTTCACCCATAAACAAATTGGGTCCTTCTGGTGCTGATTCCCTAGTGGGTGGGTTTGTGTATGTTCTAGGACCCTGTGGGTTTCTCCAACAAACTCTCCTGTGAGGCTGGGAGTTTCTCCTGCCACTGACACAACCCCTACAGTTTTTTTCAGTCAGAAGTTTTGAGGCTTTATTTCCCCAGGGTTTCCACTGGAACCCTGAGTTGGCCAGTCTGTCTTGCTCCCCAGTTGTTCCTCTCAGTTTATTCATATGCAAATGTGGGACCACCTGATCCACCATCCAGCACCTCGCCTACCTGGTCCTTCAGCCACTCCCTTGTTGCAAGTCTTCTCCACCCTGGCTGCTTATTTCCACCCCTCATACCAGTCTTGGTGAATGTTTCTTCTTTAACTCCTTGGTTCTAGGACTTCTGTGTAGCTCAATTTTCTGGCAGTTCTGGCATTTTTTTGGTTTTAAATTTGTTGTTGTCCTTTTTGGTTGTTCAAGGAGGCAAAGTGTATCTACCCTAAGCCTCAATCTTGGCTGGAAGTTGGAGCTGAAAATTTCAATGAACAAAATAAAAAAGCAAAAAAAAAAAAAAAGCATCAACCTTATTATAGATGAAACAAGATAGAATAAGTGAGTTCGAGCATAAGAAATTTGAAAGATCTCAGTCAGAGGAGAACAAAGCCATAAGATGAAAAACAGTAAAGAAAGCCTGTGTGCTCTATAAGAAACCATTAAAATTATCAATATAAGGCTCATTTGAGTTCTAGAAGTAGGAGAGAGAGAGGAGACAAAGTTTATTTAAAGAAATAGTAGCTGAGAAATTTCCAAACCTGGGGAAAGAATTGGACATCCAAGTTCATAAAACTTATTTTAATTGAAAATGATCTTCTCTAAGCCATATTATAAATAGTCAAAAATAAAACACAAAGACAGAATTCAAAATAGAAAAAAATAGACTGTAACCTAGAAAGGAAACTACATTAGCTCATCAGCCGACTTCTTAACAAAAACTTCATAGGCCAGAAAAAAATGGGACTATATATTCAAAGTGCTAAGAGACTTTGTATCTGACAAAGGTTTTTTTTTCATATGTAAATGGGAAGTAAACATCTTCCCATACCAACAAAAGCTGAGGGACTTCCATATTCCTAGATGTGCCTTACAAGAAATGTTGAAAGGAGATCTTTAAGTTCAAGTGAAAAGATGCTAATTAGTAACATGAAGACACATGAAAAAATACAGCACACTGGTAAAAGTAAATATACAGTCAGATTTAGAAAACTTTAATTCTGTTTTATGATGGTATACTAACAACTTGACTATAGTATAAAGGTTAAAGAAAACGAGTATGGAAAACTGGCTACTATAATTTGTTGAAAAAATAACTATAGCTACCATTTTTTGTTATCAAATGCACCATATAAAAAGAAGTAAATTGTGACATCACAAATATAAAAGGGGGGAGTAAAAGAGTAGAGTTTTTGCATGTGATCAAAGTTAAGTTGTTACCAGCAGAAAAGGGACTGTTATAAGATCTTTTTTAAAAAATTTAATTTTCATTCTGTTTTTCCATTACCATATAGTCCCCTTATATCCCCGTACTGCCAGCAGTCACCACACTGCTGTCCATGTCCGTGAGTCCTTTTTCCTTTTTGCTCAATCCCTCCATCCCCTCTCTTCAGCACCCTGCAGCTGTCACCCGGCTCTCCATCTATGAGTCTGTCCCCATTTTCCTTCTTCGTTCAGTTTGTACATATGAGTGAAGTCATACGGTATTTGTCTTTCTCTGGCTGGCTTATTTCACTCAGCATAATGTTCTCCAGGTCCATCTATACTGTCACAAAGGGTAAGATTTTCTTCTTTTTTGCAGCCCAGTAGTATTCCGTTGTGTAAATGCCCCACGGTTGTTTTATCCACTCCTCTTTTGATGAACACTTGGGCTGCTTCCATATCTTTGCGATAGTAAATAACGCTGTAATGAACATAGGGTGGTTATGTTCTTTCAAATTAGTCTTTTGGGTTCCTTAGGATATATTCCCAGAAGTGGGATCACTGAGTCAAAAGGCAGATCCATTTTTAATTTTTTGAGATATCTCCATACTGCTTCCCACAGTGGCTGCCCCAGTCTGCATTCCCACCAACAGTGCAAAAGGGTTCCCCTTTCACCACATCCTCACCAGCACTTGTTATTTGTTGATTCATTGATAATAGCTGTTCTGACAGGTGTGAGATGATCTCACTATAATTTTTAAATATACTTTATTGATTATGCTATTACAGTTGTCTCGATTTTTCCCCTATTCCCCTTTCCACCCAGTACAACCATTCTCTCCAGCAATACCCTTCACTTTAGTTCATGTCCATGGGTCATGCATGTAAGTTCTTTGGCTTCTCCATTTCCTATACTGTTCTATTATGTACCTACCAATTTGTGTTTCTTAATCCCTGCACCTCCCCCCATTTCTTCCCCTCCCCCCTTCCAACTGATAACTCTCCAAATGATCTCCATATCTATGATTCTGTTTCTGTTCTGGTTGTTTGCTCAGTTTGTTTAGATTCAGTTATTGATAGTTGTGAATTTATTGCCCTTTTATTGTTCATAGTTTTGATCTTCTTTTTCTTAATGAAGTCCTTTTAATATTTCATGTAATAATGGCCTGGTGATGATGAACTCTTTAGCTTTGCCTTGTCTGGGAAGCACTTTATCTGCTCTTCCATTCTAAATGATAGTGTGCTGGACAGAGTAATCTAGGATAGAGCAATGTAGGGTCCTTGCTTTTTATCACTTTGAATACTTTTGCCAGCCCCTTCTTGCCTGCAAAGTTTCTTTTGAGAAATCAGCTGATAGTCTTATGGGAACTCCTTTGTAGGCAACGCTCTGCTTTTCTTTCACTGCTTTCAAGATTGCCTCTTTATCTGGAAACTTTGGCACTTTAATTATGATGTGTCTTGATGTGGTCCCCTTTGGTCCAAATTGTTTGGGACTATCTGTGCTTCCTGGACTTGTCTGCCTATTTCCTTCACCAAATTAGGGAAGTTTTCTTTCATTTTTTTTTCAAACAAGTTTTCGATTTCTTGCTTTTCCTCTTCTCCTTTTGGCATCCCTATGATTCAGGTGTTGGTATGTTTAAAGTTGTCCTAGAAGTTCCTAATCCTATTCTTTCTTTCTCTCTCTCTCTCTCTCTCTCTCTCTCTCTCTCTCTCTCTTTTTTGAGTTATTTTTTCTTCCTGCTGTTCTGATTGAATGCTATTTTCTTCCTTGTATTCCAAATCATTGATTTGATTCTTGGCTTCATTCTCTCCACTATTGGTTCTCTGTAGATTTTTCTTTATTTCACTTAGTGTAACCTTCATTTTTTCCCTTATGTTTTTGCCATACCCAATGAGTTCTTTGAGCATCCTTATCACCAGCCTTTTGAACTCTACATCTGGTAGGTTGGTTATCTCTGTTCATTTAGTGTTTTTTTTTTTTTTTCTGGGACTTTGTTCTGTTCTTTCATTTGGGCCATATTTCTTTGTCTCCTCAATCAGCAGCCTCCCTGTGTGTGTTTCTGTGTATTAGGTAGAGCTGCTTTGACTCCCTGTATTAGAAAAGGCACCTGTAACTTGTGTGTGGCAGAGGTGTAGGTAATCACCAAGGCAGGGGAATCTGCTTCACTACTTTCTGACTCTGTGTGTGGGGACAGCTCAGAGAGAGGACAATGCCACTCCTTGGATTCTGGAGGCTTGCCCAGCAGTTGCCCCATTTCCAGTCACTTTACCCACTCCTCATATGCGACTGGTGCCCTTCCAACTGTTGCCCTTGTGGTGCATACCAGAGTGGGTGGGTTTGTGCACTTTCTAAGTCTGTGTGAGCCCTTTAAATGGACTCTTCTAAAAGTCTGGCAGTTTCTTCCACTGCCCCAACTCCCACTGGTTTTTATAGACAGAAGTTATGGGAATTTATCTTCTGGGCACTGGAACCCTGGGCTGTCCAGTTCGGTCTGGGGCTAGGATAGCTCACTCCCAAGGTATTCCTCCCAATTTTTACCCACCTCATGCAGGTGTGGGACTGCCCATTCTGCCACCACCACCAAGTCTCTGTGTCCCTTCACCCATCTCTATGACTCCATCCCTCCTTCCTGTCTAGATGATTGTGGCTTTTTTAAATCCTTGGTTGTCAGACTTCCATACAGCTTGATTTTCTGACAGTTCTAGTTGTTAGTTGTTTTGTGATACAGTTGTAATTCTCTCTGTGGTTATGTGAGGAGGTGAAGCATGTCTACCTACACCTCCATCTTGACCAGAAGTCTGAAAGCAATCTTTAGAAAGAAGAACAAAGCTGGAGATATCACAATTCCTCACTTCAAACTATACAACAAAGCTATAGTAATCAAAGCAGTATGGTACTGGCATAAAAATAGACACACATATAGTCTATTTTAAAATAGTTCTAGTGATCAATGGAACTGAATAGAGAGCTCAGAAATAAACTCATTAATTCATATATATACACATATATGAATCATATAACATTTTACAAGAGAACCAAGAGTACTCAATGGGGAAAAAATTGTATCCTTAATAAATGGTGTTGAAAAAACCAGATAAACTATTTGCAGAACAATGAAATTGGACCCCTAATCTACACTACTCACAAAAAAATTAATGATCCAGCAATCCCACTTCTGGGTATATATCGAAAGGAAATGAAAACAGGGTCTGGCCTTGGCCACTTGGCTCATTTGAAGTGTTGTTCTGTCCATCAACAGTTCATTAGTTCAATTCCCAGTCAAGGTACATACCTAGGTTGTGGGTTCAGTTCCCGGTCAGAGCACCTACCTAGGCTGCTGGTTCGACCCCCATTCAGGACATGTATGGAAAGCAACCAATCAGTTCTACTCTCCCTTTCTCTCGCTCCCTCTCTTCCCTCACAACCCTTCTTCCCTCTATTCTTCTCTCTCTAAAAATCAATGGAAACATGTCCTCAGGAGAGAATTTTTTAAAAAAACAGGATCTGAAAGATATCTGCATTCCCTCACTTATTGCAGCATTATTTACAATAGCTGAGATATGGAAATAACACCAAGTGTCCATCAATGGATGGATAAAAAAAGATGTGCTATACATAATGGAATATTATATTATACTACTTTACATTATATATTACATATTATAATATACAATATTATATATTATACAATGGAAGATATTATATTATATTATATTATATTATATTATATTATATTATATTATATTATATTAATATTATCTCGTTGTACAAAAGAAGGAAATTCTGCTATGGGTGGACCTTGAGGGCATTATGCTAAGTGAGATGTCAGAGAGAGAAAGACAAATACTGTAAAATATCACTTACATATTCAATCTTAAAAAGCAGTAGTCAGAAACGAGAGCAGAATGGTGGTTTCCAGGGGCTGGGCTGAGGATTTGGGTAATATTGGCCACAGGGTATGTACTTGCAGTTGGAAAATGAGTGAGTCGTGCAGACCTAACGCACAGCAGTGTGACAGCCATCAGTGACGCTGTATCACACGCTGCAAAGTTGCTCAGAGACTAGATTTTATTTTCACCACAAAAAGAATGACGGTTATGTGACATGACAGAGGTGTTAGCTAATGCTATGGCAGTAATCGTATTGCAGTATATAAATACATCAAATTTTTAAAAGAGAGATAAAACTATAAGCTCAAAAAATAGGAGTAAACCTTTAGAATTTTCTTAGATATGAAACCTAGTAAATTGGACTTCATCAAAATTAAACACTTTTGCACTTCATGGAACACCATTAAGAAAGTAAAAAGACAACCCACCAAATGGAGGAAAGTTTGCAAATCATGTATCTGATAAGAAAATAGTACCTAAAATATATAAGAAACTCTTAGAATTCAATAAGAATACAAATAACCCAATTTTAATATGGGCAAAGGACTCCGAAGAAGATACACAAAAGCCCAATAAGCACGTGAAAAGATGCTCAACATTCTTAGCCCACAAGGAAACAGGAATCAAAACCGCAAAGAGCCCTGGCTGGTGGGGCTCAATTGCTTGGGCATCACCCTGTGAAGCGAGGTGTCACTGGTTCTATTCCTGGTCAGGGCACATGCCTGGGTTGCAGGTTTGGTTCCCAGTCGGGACTAATACGAGAGGCAACTAATCAATGTTTCTCTCTCACGTGGATGTTTCTCTCTCTCTCCCTGTCTCCCTCCCTTCCCCACTCTCTAAAAACAAATGAATGAAATCTTTGGGGGGGGGGGAAGCTACAGTGAGATGCCTACTAGGATGGCTAGAATAAAAAAAAGACATTGACAAATGCTTGTGATGATGTGGGAAACTGAAACCCCCTCCCACTGTAGGAGGGAATGCAACACGGTGTGGCCCCTTCGGGGACAGTCTGATGGCTCTTCAAAGTGGCGAGCAGCCTCACCGGCCAGCAACCTTCACTCCAAAGCCAGAGAAATGGAAACATGTTCGCACAAAAACTTTTACAAGAATGTTCACAGCCGCATTATTCAAAATAGCCAGAAAGCGAAGGAAGAAAACTCTAATGGCTATCCACTAATGAATGGATAAATTAAACGTGGTATGTGCCTAACATGAAGTATTATTCATCAATTACAAGGAATGGGGTATTAGTATATGTTAAAATGTGGATAAACCTTGAAAATATAAGTGAAGAAGGTTTTGACAAAAGACTGTATCATCATATAATTCTGTTCATATGATATGTCTGGAACAAATAAATTCATAGAGAAAGAAAGTAGATTAGTGGTTAGTAGGGCCTTGGAGAGATGAGAGGATTGGGTTTCTTTTGGGACTGATAAGTGTTCTAAAATTGTGCCAATGGTTGCACAACTCTGAATATACTAAACATTGAATTGCACACTTTAAATATATTAATTGTGTGGTATATGAATTGTATCCCAATAATGTAATTATGAAGAAGGAGGAGGAGGAGTGGAGGGAGGGAGGAAGACAGATTCCTGCCTCTTCTTGACCTTCTGAGACTAAACACAATTAGAGTGTGCATCCCGGGCTCAGAGTTTCCCTCCTTGTCTTTGTGGGTGGGGTAGGAGCCTGGCTGTCGGGGTAAGTAGCCCTTCTGCCAACGCCTCAGGGGCTTCGGCCGTGGCTTCCCCTCTGGACAGCAGTATCCGGGAGTAGCATGGGACCGCATCTGCCGTTGTCTCTGTCAGCCAGGGGCAGGATTCTGATTCTGGACCCCAGTCGTCTGCATTACTTTGACAGAACATGACTTTTTTTTCTCCCTTCGGTCAAAAGTAGATCTAGACAGTCCTGCATACAGAATTTGCAGAATCCTAGCTTTAGGATTACATTGCTGGAGTTGTAAACAGCCACACTTTAATTTCCCACAAGATGGCAGTATTGTCACACTCACCTTCTAACGCATGATCCTGCTGTGCTCACTCAGTAGTTAACAGGAGGTGCAAACGAAATGCATTCTAGTTTCCTCTCCCTCTTGAAACACAGAGGCTCCAGTTTTATTTGAAGTAATGAATATAAAATAGCTATTAAACTGTGATTTAAAGGGAAAGAACTATGATCATTTAGAATTAACCAACTCTTCTTCATTGAACCTCCTTACTAAAACTGTGGTGTGAAAAAAAAACATTCCTTTCAAGAATGAAAGTAACAACTTCATTTTGACATTGTATTGAGCCCATGCAAATTAGAGCTACTATAGTGTCCCTTCACACTTTCTCTCCCAGAAGTGGAAGGGTCCCTACATGAGCTCATTCATCCAAGGCAAAACAGCAAAATTCCCTAAAGGCGGGCGCCTGCGGCCCACAGGTCTGGACTCAAATTCTGCCCCCACCACCTGCCAGCTGTGTGATCTTCACTTTCCTGTGCTTGATTTTCTCATCTGCAGGAACCAGAGTGGTTTCCACGTCAATGAGTTGCTGTGAGGGGTACATGAGTACTTAGGACTGCCTGGGGAACAATGTATGCGTGATGCACGACAGCCATCAGCCAAGGTTCTCAACTCTGGTGCTCACTTGCAACTCCTGGGGAATTTTTTAAAATATCCATTCCCCATGCAAGTCAAACTCATAATGAGATATCACCTCACACCCATTAGGATAGTTACTATCAAACAAACAAACAAACAGAAAATAAGTGATGGCAAGAAATGTGGAGAAATTGGAATCCTTGTACATTGCTAATGGGAATGTAAAATGGTATAGCCAGGATGAAAAAGCATAGGACAACTCTTTCTAAATTAAACACAATCACCATATGATCTAGCATTTCCACTTCTTAGATACATGCACACAAAAATCAGAAGCAGATACTCAAAGAGATACAGAGGGACCCACAAAAAAACCCAGAATTATCTTCTGGAGGGCAGGCCCCTTGTAGTACAGGCTTCCCCACTAGGTGAGTGTTCTAGGAACCCATGTGTATCCGTGTGCCAGCTGGTGTTGTTGTGAGGGGCTGTGTTTGGCTTCAGTGAATTTTTTGAAGACTCTTTCAATGTGTTCGCTCATTTCATGATGGGTGATTTACGAGTGCACCTGCCCACACCTCACTGAGTGTTGAGTAGTTTTTAACCAAAAACAGCATGACCCCCATGCCTCACCCTCCCTATTCATCCAATCTCACCCCAAGCAACTTTTTTTTTGTTTCCCTGGATGAAAAAAGTCCTCAAAGGGAAACATTTTCCTGATGTGGAAAGAGATGAAACAAAAAATGGAAAAGGCACTAAAAAGCATCAAAATCAATGAGTTCAAAAACTGTTTTTGAGCAATGGAAAAACCATCTCAATAGGGGTCGTGCAGCAAATGGAGAGTACTTTGAAGGTAACTGAAATTTAAACATGTTAAAATAAATACACAATTTCCTATAAAGAAATTTCAGTTTGGGGGTGTTTCCCTTCATATTTGCACACCCATTTTTCATAGCAACATTGTTCCCAATAGCCAGAAAAGTAGAAACAGCTCAAATGTCTATCACAGATAAATAGATAAACAAATGTGACATGTACACGTAATGGAATATTATTTGGGCTTAAAAAGGAAAGAAATTCCGACAGGTGCTACAATGCGGATGAACCTTGAAGACATCATCATACTACGTGAAGTATTAGCCAGACAGTAAAGAACAAATGTTGCTTGATTCCACTTACATGACATCCCCAGAGCAATCAAATTCATAGAGGCACAGAGTGAAGTGGTGGTTGCCAGGGGCTGGGGAGGGCGGCAAGGGTGGTTACTTTTTAATGGGTACGGAGTTGCAGCTCTGCTAGGTGAGAAGAATTCAAGAGACGGTGGTTGGTGGTGATGGCTGCACAACTTTGCGAGTGTACTTAGTGCCATTGAATGATACACTTAAAAATGGTTAAAAGGTGAATTTTACGTTTTGTGTATTTTACCACATTTTTAAAAGCTTACTTTTACAAATTTTCAACAATACTTAAAAAAAAAAATTACCGGAACAGCAATCCAAATATCTGGGGACCAACCCAGGCATCCGGATCTTACAAAAGCCCCGCTGGGGTTCTCATGCAGACTGAGCATTGAGAAGTCCTCGCGCTGGCTGGCCACTGCCGGGATGAAGCAGAGAAGGGAGGGCAGCGGAGAGACTCAGCAGGCTCAGCTCGGAGCGACCCCTTCTGGCCCTCTGCGGACCCACTCGGGCTCCGATTCCTCCGGTCTCCTGATGCTCAGCAGCATATTCAGGAGGCCTGGAACCGCTCTGAGCGAGTACTGCAGTCCCCAAAATGCAAACCTGGGTAGTGGCTTTGGACTAAAAGATCGTGAAAGGTTCCACTGGGACTGAAATCTGTAAATGTGCCCATCTGTTAGGCCCCATCTTCGCTACTGGGAGTCCTACCTGGATGAGAACCTGCAATTCATCTTCCGAGGGCGGGGGGGGGGGGGGGGGGGGGGGGGGGGGGGGGGGAGCGATGGGAGGCCTGATCGGCAGCCAGAGGGCATGCGTGTCCACTGAGAGCCTCAATCTTTCCAGCAGGGTGGTCTGACTGGTTTATGCAGCAGGTGAACAGGATGCCTGCTCAGGAGTGCCCCTCTGTGGTCTCTGAGACCCAGAACCAGAGGCTGATCCCTCCAGGCTCAGTGGCCTCCTGGGGCCCTGAGGAAGGGAGGTTAGCCTTGGGGTTAAGTTGACATTTCTCTGCTGTGATTGCAATTACCCCAGAGCAAGGATCCAAGGAATGAAGAGCTATGTGAGGAATCCTTGCCCTTCCCTGAGCTTTCCCCTCTGATAGGAGGTGGGCTTGGCCTCAGAATGGCAGGTGTGGCCTGCAAGACAGTGAAACAAGTGGACAAGCTCAAAGAAATGTCTAATAATTCAAGGGTGATGGGGACTATGGGATTCTGAAAGGACTCTCTTGGGAACTGGGGAAGGGACCTCAATGCCTCCCACCACCCACAGTGGTCTCTGCCAGGGGTCCTGGCCTGTCCTTCAATACATGAGCCAGGTCAGAGGTGAAGCTGATATGACAGTTAAAAGTCCCTCCTGGATCCACTATCATGGACACATGCACACAGGAACACACACACACACACCCTCACATGTAGATACATAAGCATATGAGGTCTGTCCAGAAGGTACCCAGCCAAGTAATATGAAAATTAGAGACATTTATTGAAGAAGATACAAGAAACATTGTACATAGGACAGTGACACCTCAGTCCCCTTCAAAGTAGACACCTTGGGACCTCACACAGCTCTCCCAATCGCTATCAGCTGCTCCATCACGTTTTCCTGAATCTCATCTATGGTCTGAAATCTCTTCCTTTTCCCTGATTGATTTTAGTTTGAGGAAAAGCCAGAAGTCTCAGGGTGCCAAATCTGGGCTGTAGGGGGGCTGAGTCACCTGGGTGATTTGATGTTTCATCAAAAAACTCTGCATGAGACGTGATGCATGAGTGGGTGTGTTGTCCTGATGAAGCTACCAATCACCAGTTGCCCATAGTTACGGCCTTCCGAATCATCCAAATAGTTTTTGCAGAGGAATGTTTAAGCTTAACACAAAATTTGATGTAGACTCGTTGCTCTACTCAGTCAGTCATTGTGAATGTGATGCCCACACAGCACACATGCTCACTCAACAGCGTCTACTGCCCCACTGACCAGCCCAGTGAAGTCATCACTGTTCACACATGTGCATTCCAGTCCACTCTCCTTGGCTGCCAGGTTACATCAGTGTCATGCAAACCATTCTCGTTATATTAATGGTGGCTGGACTTTTTCTGGACAGATCTTGTACAGTAAATACCTGAGAAGAAATTAATTGTGGCCTCTATGAATCTATTCAAAAACTAGTTATGATAACCTGTTGTAATTTTTCCTGGAAACAACAGTAATGCCACACTTTTACAGAAACACCCCAAAGAGGAGCCACTTGGACGGCAGGGGACACCTGCCCCAAAGGCTCTTTATGTGTCCAAGCCCAGGCCATTGCTAATAAGTAAACACCGGCCCTGGGATTGGCAGGAGGCGAAGGAGAAGAGGACTAATGAGATAACCTTTTATGCTTACAGCCCATTAGTTAATTAAATTATCACTTTACTGTGCCTGGAGTGAGCTGTGCAATGAAGACAAGTATCCCCAGCTTTTATGGGGTCTGCGGGCTCTTTACAAGCTTCCTCGCTGCGAGTGTCAAATTGGGGCTGTACTGACAGATAAAGAGCAACGGGCTGTCGTGGTGGCAGCCTTTGCCTCTGGTATCTTTATACTGTGCTATAAAAGCTATTATACTGAATTGGACGAGTGAAATTTGTTGACATCTCTTTCAATTGCTAATCTTTAGGAAATGGTGAATGGAATATTATTTGAAATGAAGAATGTGCTCGCTTTATTGGAAGGTAGTAAAAATCTAATAGTTGGCAAAACAATATGGTGTTTACTCTTCAAGATAGTTGGGTTTATTAGCTTAAGCACCGAGAGCGCATTACGGTCAACCTTGGCCAGCGTCTTCTTAGAGTTTTACCTGGGTTACAGTACCCTAGGTTTTGTTCGTTATTGTTGTTTTGCTTTCCATTTTTTTTTTTTTTCTTTTCTTTCTCCCCTTCCCCCACCTGGATCTAAGGTGAAACTTTTAAGGAACACAAATCTCAAATGTGGCATGTATTCATTTAACTGGAAAAATGTTTGTTAGATGCTAAACTCCTAAAGGTCGTAATTTCCTAAAGTGAAAACTTTCAGGCCAGGAGGCTGGGAGTTCAGAGGCCTGACCAAGTTCGAGAGCTGGTCTGATGGGCGTGTGTGTCCATGCTGTCTATGCGTGTGCACATGCACACATGCACACGTGCACACATGCTCCACAGCAGAACTGGAAGAAACAAGGCAGCTGAGGGCCCCGAGCTTTCTGTGTGGCTACGTTCAGCGCCCACATGCACCTGCCAGCCTCCTCCACTCCCCTGGGGCTCCAGGAGGCCAAGAGCTGGGTCTGATATGTCCCAGGAGCCAGGGAGAGGGCTGGCTAGGCACAGGGGCATTTCACAAGCGCTTATAGAAGGAAGTGGTAAATAAGTAGACTCAAAACTAGAGAAAGAATTCTTACAATAACATTTTGGGAACAGACTCTTCTTGTGCTACTGGCACCAGTTCTGTCATCTTTAGGCCTCAGCGTGGTTCCCACGTCAGCCGTGCCTGGTCATCGTCCTCATCGAGGACCTCTGGGAAGCGGTACGCACCTCGCATCTGCGTGTCTGTTTCTAAGAACCATTTCCTTTGCCGTATGCTATGTCAGAGCAAACGCTCAGATGTCCAAAGCAGGGAGAACAGCTAGGCAGTTCACTCGCTGGACCCCGACCATGCCTTTGTAACTACAATCATTTGCTGGTTTATAGAAATAAAGCCCTTTTGCTTTCATCAGCCTTTCAGTAAATGATAGGTGTGATGTTTTCACCTCTGAAGCCAGGGTTGGATATCAAGACCTAGGCCAAGAGGTTTTCAACTTTGTATAAATGTCCCTGCACAGTAGCCCTGGGGAGGGGCCCCAGGAAGCAGCACTTTTGACAAGCACACTACGAAATTTCAAGGGTTCGGAGTGACTTCGTTCTAACTGAGACCACTTTTCCCGGGCAGCACCGTACCAGAGGCAGGACTGCCAGGTTTGCCTGCCGTCAGCTCCCCTGGGCCCTGAGCCCCCGGGGGGCAGACCTCTGGGGCCTTGAGGTCTGGCACACAGCAGGACCCTAAATATCGGCTGCTGTCCTCTCGTCCTCTCGGGGGCTCCAGCCCTCCTCGGGATCAGGAAGAGAAACCACAGCTGGCTGAGGTGGAGCCAGGGGACAACCCAGGTCCATTCCTCTCCGCTCACTCTGCTCAGACTCCCTTCTGCTGCAGATTGTGAAACAGCACAGGGGAGTCAGGCCCCAAGTTCAAAAGGTGACGGGGCCTCCCAAACAAGCCCTCGCTGCTGGGTCTGCTGAGCACTCAGTCCAGGACAGGCTGCTTATCTCTTGAACTTTCAGCCTGCTAATTCCAACCAAGGTACATATCACTTAGCTTTAGGCAATAAAAAGAGGGAAAAAAATGTGTTTATCTGCTGTGGCCAAATCCAGTCTCTCCCAGATGACTCCTCTGTAGGGCTATTTCCTTGTTCTCCAGGTTCCAGTTTTCTCAGTCAAGGCCAGCCAAAGAGCAAGGCTCACCTGGCAGCTTGAGAACTTGGCCTCATCAAACAGGCCATTCACAAGGCCCCGATCCCAGTGATCCACATGCAGTGATTCAGAGTCACTGCCAAGGTCAGGAGCAGGTAACGAGAAGAACATTGGCCCCTGGACCCTCTGTTCCATAAATAATGGGGTGCTGGTTAGCTGGGATTCAAAAGGCATTGAAAATATCTAAGTAAATCCCTTCTTTAGGCCAGATGGGGCCCCTGGGAGGTCCAGGAAGACTAACACCTAAAGAAGCCACCACCTGACTCGGGGCGGTACCTGGAGCCCCAAGGTGCCAGCCAGACCAGAGTCGGGCCAGTGTAAGGCCAGAGACATGAGGCCCACCCTTACTGCTCCCTATTCTACCTGACAATGGTCTAAAATCTGGGTGGCAGCTCTGCAGTGGAAGGGAAATGGATTGGTGGCAAGAAGTCCCTTCTTCCCGGTGGCCCTGGAGAGTAGAGACCAGATGGAGGATGAGGCAGCTTTTGGCAGACACAACGCACTCGATGTTTGGGAGCTGTGCCCCTGACCAGAGAGGACCCCATGCCCACAGGCTTGACCCACTCCTGGAGGCTTTGGTTTTGCTGTTGGCCAAGGCTCGGATCAGCAGGCAGACATGTGGGCAAGGAGAGGCGGGAATGGAGGCACCGGACTAGCCATTCCTTAGCGTGGCAGCTCCAGAGGCGCGTCCTTAGAGCAGGGTGGCCCCTGTGGCTCCAGCATCCCATGCCGGCTGCTCTGCTTACTCCTCATGTCACCCTCACCAGTCAAAGGCAGAAAAGGCTTCCATGATCTATCTGGGAAGGGAATCTCCTTGGAGGACTGAGCCACTTCGATCCAGGCTCCGTCCAGGGGTCCCCCCTGTTACGGTGCAGATTAACAATATGCTTGTGTTGGCTACCTCCGCTGAGTCACGATATGGCAGTTTTATTTTCCCCAGAAGCAGTATTACGTGACCACCTGTGACACTGTCTCAGCAGGAAGCAGAGGCCCCAAGGGAGGTTCTAGAAAGGTGTTGCATTCCAAAGCACCAGCAATGGTAGCCTTCAAGGACCCCAGGGCCCACCACTGAAGAGCGGGAGAAGCAGGCTGAGCAGTGGGCTGGAGGGAGCCACTGGTTTTCTTGGACCTGCAGCAGGTGGTCCTGGTGTGGAGACTGGAGTCACAGCTGGACGCTGTGCCCGAGAAGGGCAGGGGGAGAGCCCAGGCAGGATGTTTTTGGTGCATCCTCTCTCTCCTCGTTCAGCAGGCAGCAGCATCCACTAGGGCTGATTCTGCAAGAGCATTAATGATGCTGTAAAATAATAAGGCTGAGACCGCCTGTATGAGAGCAAGCACTTGATAAAAGAGAGATTTACAGCCACATCCATCAGTTTAATTATCTTTTACTAGGGTTTAAACTTAGTAGCAATACTAATCTTTATTTAGTTCGGTGTACGGGATCTGTGAACACTTTACAATCTTCCTCTATTCGCAAGTGTCAAATTATGGCAATATTGATAAAAAGGTGGAGTAAATGGGAGGCAAAACAACCCCAGAACCAGCTAATACGCTTTTTACTGCCCCGTAAAAGCCTATTACTCTCTAATTTCAGGTGAAAATGTGTGGCCAATAATCTGAGTTGATAATGTTTTGGAAACAATTTCACAGATAATAAAAGCTGTCTCTTCATCTTCAGCACCCGGATCCCAGCTGCAACCCTGAGCCCTGCCTCCTCCACAAACTTGACCATAAAAAGCCAGGGCCACAGGGTCCCAGGTGGAGCCCACTCAGCCTGGCAGCAGCCACGGCTCCCTGCCTGCCTGCCTGCCTGCCTGCGGGAAACCAAGGGCAGGTCTGGGAGGCCTCTGGCAGCCACGCTGGCCGAGAGAACTGCACTGTCCGCATCCTGTGCTGCTCAGCTCACACGCTTCTTGTCACTTGCACATGCCTCTTGCAAGGAGGCTGTTTCCCAGAGGCCTTTGCAAGAAGCTATGCTCTACACTTTTCAGGGGACAGGAGGAAGGAGTGCAACTGCCTCCTGAAACATCTCTACCAACTGCGTGGCCACACTGAAGGGATCTAGGGCCCATACTGTGCTTTGGAGCCCAACACCCCAAAAAGGAACTTTTACCTTAACCAAAGTAGCTCCGTTTCTTTCTAATCCACTCCCTTCTGCTGTCAGGCCTATCAGTCGTCCCCGATTCCTTTTGAGTGTGGTCAGTTTAGGTTTTCTCTGTCTAGAACATGGTGTCAAAATCTTCTGTGCTTCCTGACTGGCTTGCTTGGATGGAAAGGGGAGACGGCCTGTGCCCACCTCTCAGCCCCTGGTACCCACCCAGGATCCCATGTCACTCAGAGGCTCCCTGGGACTGGCTCAGCCTGCACTGCCTCAAACACATTGCTTCAGTCTCATTAGAAGGAGACACCCTTTTCTCCAGGCGATCTCGGCCCAGGCCCCGTGCACACTTTCATCACCAGGCCCGGGCTGCAGCTCCGCCCCTGTGAATACACTGGCCCCAGGCTCTGGACATTGACTCTCTCGGTGTAGAAAGTCTGACTTGGAATTTGTACTCCAGACCCCCATTTTCCCTGGCCACTTGTTTCCTGGTTCTACTTTTCTGCCTACACCATGACCCCAGTAGGGAATGGTGGCCTAGGACCCAGGACTAAAGTGACAGGGGAGAGAAGGAGATGACCCCACATACCCCAGTACACAGCAACTCCATCCACCAGCCTGCTGAGGGCAGCCCCTTGCTTGGAGACGTAGGACGCCAGCGCCCACTGTCACCACGTCCACTGTCCTATAAACACGCTGGAGAGCCCCTGTGGGTGCAAAACACTTTTACAACCGTGAACATAATCCTTGCAGAACAGGAGACTTTACCAGCACAAATGAGATGTTATTTTTGTGAATCAGACACAGCTCTGGGCTTGGAACCCAAAGAAATTAGCACCGTGTCGGTCACCACTCCTCCGAGTCACATTTTTTTTTGATTTGCACAGTGGAATTACTCGCCACCTCCAAGAGTCTTTGTGAAAATAACACAAATGTAATATACCGGGTCCGGCAGAAGTAACGCCTGCTCGAGTATGGTTGGTAGGGTAAGAATATGGATGTAATAATTTATAGTTTTCATTTGAACATTTCACCTAAAATGTCATATGGTGTGCTTGAGTGTGATGTTATCATGTTACTGAATTACATGCTTATGATTTTGCAATAAAACAAGGGGCATTATTTGTGCTGGACCCCGCGTACGAAAGCTCTTTGTGAAATGTTATGTGCCGTAACAACCGCAATAATTATAATTACACCTGACAACCACTCATTGTGTGCCAGGCACTGGGCTAAACATTTCATATGCGTGCATTCTTATAAAAACATCCTCAGTTCCTACAAGAGAGGTACTATGATTATTCTCTCCATTGTAGTGATGGGAATACTCAGTCTAGGAGAGGCTAAGGACTTGCTCAAGGTCACGTGGCTAATAAATGACAGAGATGTGTGTGCCCTTAACCACACAGTCCTGCCCATGATGGTGTGGGGTAGGGGGGCGGTGAGGGGCTGGCAGCTTGGAAACCAGAAATTCAGTCAGCGCGGCTAACTGGCCCTGGGCGCTGCAGGAACTGTGGATCCAGCTGGCATGTGAAGCCATCTGGGAGGATTAGAGCCATTCCTTTGCCAGCATGGCCTTCCTAGTCAACGAAGAAAGGTACAGCACTCTTCAGAGCTTGGTGTTCCCCAGATCTGAACCAAACAAGTAAGTACCTAGTAACCCAGATTCCCTGGATTTTGAAACTGGTGTTGGGGGTACAACACTGTGGAGGCTTGAGGATCTTATAACCCACCAACGCCAAGTGACTTGTGCAAGGTCACGTTGCAGATGAGAAACTAGAAGATGGCACCCCCACCTTCGGGCTTGTGGCTTCTTCATCACAGCAGGTCAGGCTTTGCAAGGTGCAGGCCGCACCCTGCGTCAGAAGCATCCGGGCCGGGCTCAGGTATAGATTACGAGGTCACCTTATCTTGCTGCCCCCCAGGGAATCAGCACTTTAAACAGATACAGGTGTCTTTGACGTGCTGCCCCACCCCCTCGCCGCCAGCGCTGTCCTTGGAGGCTTCCCTTTGCTCCACAGACTGGGGGCAGCAGGGCTGGGCTCCGTATTTTGGAGATTAATTTTAAATGAGGAACTGGTGAAGAGGCTGCCCTATGATGGTGAATTAATATTCATTATTAATCCAGGCATACAGCTGCTTCTCAGTGTTCACACAAGTATTTTAAAACCGCTTCTCCTTTTTAATTTTTCCAAAATGCTTCCCAGGTGTTCTTTTCTCCCTCTTCCCAGGACTGGTCCAACCCAAGGCTGGTCCTTCGATCCCTGTGTCAATCTCACACCAGGCCTTGAAGAACACAGTGTGCTTTTGTCCTCCCTGTGCAACTCAGAAGATGGAGCCCTGGCCCTAGCCATGCCCAGAGCTGAGAAACCGGTGTGTTTCAAGCCTACGCTGTCGCTGTTCATGTGGCCTATGCCTGGATCCAGGAGCTAGAATGTGAGGCCAAAGAGGTGGCTTGGATGACAACTGAGTTTCATAGAGCAGAGGTCTGGATTGATGTGCAGGGTTGGTGGTGCACAGAGAGGTCTCAGACTATGAAAATCCCACCATTGCCGTACAACACTCTGAAAATGTGCAAATTCAAGAGAGGGGAAGAGATGTAGCAAATGAGAGCTGTCTGGCGTCTTACCTTAACGGGGAGTAGTTCATCAGCTTGCTCTCCATGAGACCTCAGGATGCACAGCAGATGCATTTGAAAGAGAAATGCAGGAAGAAATGAGCCTGCCTGGCTCCCCTTGGCCGGCCTGGGGAGGGGGGGCCAGGGGAGGAAGTCCACCTCAGCAGAGGAAAATCAGTGAGCTCAGGGGAAAGCTCAGAGGAGAAGGGAGCTGAGAGTGGCGGAAACACAAAATCAAGGGAAGCAGAGTTGTCTTCACCAGATTTCTCGGGATGTGCTCTGCACCCTTTCTAGAATCACGCAAATTTTAAAGTAGCCCCTTGACATTTTGCTGAGAACAGGTTCCAGCAGCTGTAACGAATCACCTGGATGTGTGCTTATGGTTCCCAGAACATTCCTGGTGTCCTCAGAATCCTCTCCAACGTAGGCAGAGGCCTCAGGGACTACCTGTCTGGCTCGACATAGGCAGGGCAGCCAGGATTGGAGGGCCAGGTGAGCTACAGAGCAGGCGAGTAGCAGGGATATTTCTGGAAAATCAGTGAAGTCAAAAAGAAGTCAACTTCTTTTGACACAGGAAAGGATTCTTTCCTCTGTCTCTCTTTTTTTTTTTTTTAAAGAAGACTTTTCTAGTGATAGAAAGAAGTTTCCCATTTTCAATAATAATGAGACAAATTTTAAAATATTCTCAAAGATTGTTGAGGCAACTTAGTAAAATGTCAACCACAGCTGGGAATACTATCAAGGGATTTCTCTACCTGAAAATGTCAGCATTCTAGAGATGATTTCCTTGGCCATAAATTACATACGTATTTGTTCCAGTTTCCACTGTACAGATTGTACTGTGAGTGTCACTTGTGTGAACAGAGTGGGTATCGAAGTACTCAGGCAATTTAAAACATTATAATATACACCTTTTCAATTCTGAAATTGTTCAGGAGAAATAGTAGTTGGCTTTCAGGGACAGGAATTTCTTGAGAGGTTCAGTTGCTTCTTCCAATGATGCAAGAAACGAACGGGCCGGCAGGGGCAGAGAAAGGCCTGGCCCTGCAGGCAAGAAGTCAGTTCCAGATTCCGCCCCATCTTATCCACCCAATCTTATCAGGTGGTAAATCTGTCCTTTGATCTGGTCAACAATGTGGAAAGTTGGAGACAGCTGCCACCACCCCTAGTCAGCAGGGCCTCACCATTCCCTCATAAAACATTTATGAAGCCTATAATAAACTGGCCTGATAAGGAAGAGAGCTCAAGATTTCAAAAGTCAGCAGCTCCTCGGAAAATGCCCTTCTCTGCCTCCAAGGTTCGTTTATTTGAAGAGCAAACACAAAGCATCCATTCCCACTGGCCATAAAGTTTCTGAGCAAAGAGTTTCACCAGACCCTGAGATTAGCAGAACTTGTTTGGAGTGTCGCCCACATTCAGAAACCAGCTCCCCCTCCTCCCTTCCTGAAATTCTCCATAGATATGGGCACAGAAGGCCCAGCAAGACAAAGGGCAGAGACCAGGGTTACAATAAAAATTCAATCCGGGAGAAATAGTGAGTCATCTGATGCCACAAAGTAAACTAATACTCCGTAATTGAGTTGAGAAAAGAGAAGAAGGGGTAGCAATTTAGTAGCACATCATAAACTAT
Source organism: Anoura caudifer (assembly GCA_004027475.1). Lineage (NCBI taxonomy): Eukaryota > Metazoa > Chordata > Mammalia > Chiroptera > Phyllostomidae > Anoura > Anoura caudifer. The sequence continues at coordinate 21,108 of PVKU01011327.1, read as the reverse complement.
TAACTTTGGAAATGTTTACTTTAACTTCTGTTTAATTTTTCTGGAGAAATTGCTGGAGCTCTCTGAGTGTAGCAGCAGACAAGAATCCTAGCCATCGACCCACTTTCCAGGAATTTCCTTCGTTGACTGCCCTGGGCAAGTGTCAGAGGAGTTCAGTTGCTTAAACCAGAGATCGGCAAAGGATTGAGAAATAAAGCCAGCCTCCATTGTGACTGAAAGTCTCCAGGGGAACACTGATATGCCTCCAGGCAGAGATGTTTGCTCTCATACTTCAGAAGAAGGCGTGCAGGGTGACCACAGGTGAATGGAAGAAAGAATGAGCGATGCACAGGCAGTGCCGGGAAGAGAAGCGGTGTGCTGCAGTGAGGGGGGACAGGAGCAAATTTACATTCCTCAGGAAAGTCTTCACCTAGTGCCTCGCATTCAAGGTGATAAAAGGCTACGGAGCCAAAGGATAATTGAGTTAATTGGGGAAAAAAATGTCCAGCTCTTTCATCTCCTTTGTCCCAATTGAAGAGACCAATTACCTAGGAGGAGGACCCTCAGGGGACCTGCTGATGGAAGACCCCCAAGCTGAACAACCCCCCTGCCCAGAAGATTCTCTCTCCCAGATTCCCAAGCTGGGAGAGCTTTTTCCCTTTATGGGCCTCCTCAGGGCACAACTGTTGGGAAGTCCAGCTCATCCCTCTTCATTGTCCACACTCATCTCAGTGCTTAACGTACGGTAAATCACACATCCTTACACACGGGCCTCTGAGCTGTGGGCATTCTCTGTGTCCACTCGGTGCTCTCCATTCCGTATTTCTGTGTTCAGGAGGGTGGAGACCACCTTGACTAACCTTGGAAGCACCTGCCCCAGTGCCAGGTACCATGGAGCTGGTAATCATGGTCATCCAGGGACCAGTGCCAAAGCGTGGGCACCTGGGGCACTCTCACCCCTGGGATCAGCTTCTGCATGTCTGTGGGCCTGGTTAGTGTTGCCCGGAGCAACACCCACCAGGTGGGCTCCATGGGCACATGGGCTCTGGTGGGCATCAGTGTTCCAATCCCTGGAGATGAGGATGCTTAGGCTGGTGGAAGAAGTAGAGATGGGGCTCAGCTGTAACCGGATACTAAGCCGCAAAGTGCTGGTCATCAGCACTCATCAATAGTGGTTCAGCCAAAACCCGATGAGATAGGCAGAATTGAACCAATCATCCTATAAGACAGAGGACCCCTTTAGTGAATAAACCATGTTATTTACATTCATATGCAGCATGTCCCAAAATGTGTCTAGACCAAGGGACCAGTGCTGGATTTTTATAGAGAATTCAGCTGTGGGGGTCTTTTAAGAAACTCCATCAGGTGTGTCGTCTCCCATCCTTGGATCTCTCCAGGACACAGGACTCTGGTGCCTAAACCACAGCCTTGCGGAGAGGAGGGTCTGAGCCTCTCAGGGAGGACGGTGCAGGAGACGATGCTGAGGAGGAACTCCCTGGAGGGTGGGCACACAGGCTCCCCTAGCACAGGAGGCTGCCCCAGCATGTTCCGCAAGTCAAGAGGTAGGGGAAACCCAGTGGTCAAGGGCACAGCCCCTCTGTCAACTGCCCAGGTTCCATGCCCAGCTCTCATGCTTACCTTCTACACATTTCAATTGAGCACCTTTTTTGTGCCTCCCTTTTCTCATCTGTAAGATTAAGATGATAAAACCAAGGTCCTCGCCGGATTGCTGTGAGGGGAAGATAAGACGATGCATTTGTAAACACTCAACATTTGTGAGCTATCGTCTGTATTATTTTGGGATATAGCCAGCATTTTGGCTTCTCAGGGCTCGGAACAAATCGCTTGTAATTTTCATGCTTTTTTCATGTCTACAAAACATTCCATGTGATGTCTGTTTTTGCCTTGAAGTTTGGCATTTCTGGAACACAGAGACACCCTAGTTAGAGGCAACAATGACCCCAGATCCCAGGTTAAGGACAAGGTGAAAGCAACTGCCATGAAGTTAGGGCACGTTCCTCTTTGCAGATGGGCTGAGGACAGCCACAGGCAGACCGCCATTTGCCTCTGTCCTGTCTCCCATCTTCCAGCAGACATTCCTGTCTGGGGCCCACCTTCCTGCCCGCATGGCACCCCCGCCTTCCTTCTACACCGTGTGGGAGCCCATCACCCCAGCAGACGTTGTGGGCTTCCAAATGGTTTGAGAGTTTGGAGGTTGGGTATCTGCACACCCGTGTTTACAGCAGCATTATTCGCAACAGCCAAAAGGTAGAAGCAACCCAAATGTTCATTCACGGATAAATGGATAAACAAACTGCAGTATATATACACAATTAAATGTTATTCAGCCTTTAACAAGGAAGGAAATTCTGACATGCTGCAGTGTGGATAAACCTTGAGGACACTGTGCTAAGTGAAATATAAGCCAGCCACAGAGGGACGGATACTGTGTGATTGCATTTATGTAAGGTGCTAGAGTAATTGAATTCATAGAAACCAAGAGTAGACTGGTGGTTGCCAGCGACCGAAGGGGAAGGGATCATTGGAGTTATTGGTTAATGGGGACAGACTTTCAGTTTTGCAAGATGAAAAGAGTTTTCTGGAGATTGGTTGCACAATAATGTGAAGGCTACTCAACAGGACACTTAAAAGTGTTAAGATGGTAAATTTTATGTTACGGGTATTTTGTCACAATTTAGAAAAATGCTTGGATGTTGGGTCTTGACACCTTCAGACATGTTAGCTGTCAGGGTCCACCATTGGGGGAGCAGCTCTCTCTGTATCCCAAGGGGGTGCCCTGGCACCACTGCACAGCCACCCGCATGCAGCTTGCTCGCCAACCTCAGTGGCCTGGTCAGGGCCACTTCTGCCCAGAGGGAAGACACCTTTTCTAGTGTGTACAAAGCTGTCATCAGCTCCCCAGCTGCCCACAGGCTGTGCCTGCCCACAGGGTGCCTTCCCCATATCCCATGGGTACCTGCAAAGCCGGGTTGGCCCCAAGTGTCTGTGTTCCTCCCAACTAGGTTGGGAGCTGCCCAGAGCAGGGAGCATACTTGCTTTTCTCCATTTTTCCAACTGTTCATTCACACAGTTAGCACTTAATAAATACTTTTGGGAAGGAGGAGAGAAGGAAGGCAGAAAGGAGGAAGAGGGAAAGAGGAATGGAGGGATGGGCAGAGTGGATGCATGGAGAGGCAATAAAGAAGCCTTTTCTGGGGGTAAACATGGACGTGTCTCAATCTCTGGTTTGTGCACATCCAGGGTCCGGCAGAAGTAATGCCTTCGTGGGTGTGGTTGGTAGAGTAATAACATGGGTGTAATAATTTATAGTTTTAATTTGAACATTTCACCTAAAATTCCATATGTTGTGCTTGAGTGTGATATTGTTATGTTACAGAGTTACATGCCTATAGTTTTGTAATAAGAGATTTTGTAATAAAAAAGGGGTGTTATTTGTGCCAGACACCCTCTATATGTGACCTGAGAACCAAAGGGGTTCTTCTGGAGTTTCTGAACTTGCCATGGACTCCTGAGGTTTTATCTTAGGACTTGACATGTTCTTCTTCATCTCACCACCCAGAATTTTGAAAGCTGCAGTGGTCCAGGGGGTATTCCACATCCTCCCCTGCCCCTGGGCATTTCTGAGCCCTTGCCCAGTCCCTGCTGTGAGTAGTGTGGGGTCTCAGCTGCCCCTGGTGGTCAGTTCATGGCGAACGCCAAGCAGCTGCAAAGAGTCAGACTTCCAATCCCCCTTGTCAACCTGGCTCCTGCTGAGAGGCCTTTAGAGACAGCTGCTCCCCCATTGCTTCTCAACATCAAGTGCAATAAGCTCAAAAAGCCCCATCCTGTAAAGATAAAGTGTATTTCTCTTTCCCACTGCTTCCACCCCTGCACCCTCTTCTGCCACCCCCTCCTGGGCCTCTGTGTCCTCACAGCTCCCGCCCAGCCCCCCTCCACTGCTTCATAATCTGCAGAGACTGTTCCCAGCAGATAATGCATTCGGGTCAGGTGGAGGGGAGCTTTGTGGACTTGCAGAGCTGCAAGCCTTTCCTAGCTCTTTGCCCACTGTTTGCTCACCCGTCATTTCAGCTTTGTGACAAGGCTGACAAGAAAAGCGGGGAAAAGGCACATTTTTGGCAGGAAAGGTAATTTATTGGGAGGCTGCTGGCTATAAACATGCCCTTTCGGTTTTCGATTGCAGCCCTGAGTCGGCCACGCGGCTGGGTCCCTGTTAATGCATAACCAGTGAGCGCCCCTCAGGAGGCAGGTGCAGAAGCATGGCTTCGCCTGGGTCTCTCATCCCATTCCTCCACTTCCGTTGCCTTGTCCTTTGCTCCAGCGCAAACCTGCTGGAAAGGGAAAGCCAGGAGACCTGCTCTCCGTTCAGCCACTGTAGCCTCCACCTGCCCCCAAAGAGCCTGCTCCTCCCGGCCTTGGTTCTCCAACCATGGGCAGGAGTAGTCAGTCACCAAACACGAATGTGGTTCAACTCATGACCTCTGACCCTGGAGAAGGACAGGGTACTAGGGTCAGCCTGGGTAGCTCCATGATGTAGAAAGGAAAGTGCAGCTTGGAAATGAAGGGGTGATGGCTGAGAGCTGAGCTCCGCCAACCTGTCAGCACCCCATGTACAACCCCAACCTCACCTCCCGGGGAAAGAGGAAAAGCCATGTGCCAGTGCACACTGCACATCAGCTGGGGAGAGGGATGATGAAAGACTCACATTTGTAGAGGAAATCGACCATTTAGAGTTTGGTTTCTCAGAAGAATGTGCAAAGAGTGAGAAGCCAAAGAAAGTAAAGCCATGTAGCTGTCTTGAAGCCACGTCCCACGTGCTCAGGACAGGTGGAGGCAGTGAGAGCCTCAGGAGAGGGAGAGGGCGCTGGACCCAGCTCAGCGAGACCAGGGGCTAAGGGCCCCTCCTGGAGCACCCGCCACCAGCTTGAAAAGTGATGGCAGCAGGGGGCAGCAGAGAGCCCAACGGAGTGGAAGGCTAGGGGAGGGGTCTCTCTAGGCTTCCTTGGGTAGGACCTGTCAGTCCTTTCTTCTCAGACTTCCTCCTACTGATGGCCCACTTGCCGCATCTCTTCCCTCCTCTTTTTCATTCCTTTATCTTCCGGTCTTTCTTAGAAGCTGTGCTGTTGGGGTCACGACCACACCCCTGAAAACCATGTGATGAGTCATGACCTCTTGGAAAACCCCTGTCTCCCTGAAGAAGCCCCCGCTGTACAAATGTGGTGTGACAGGCAGTGACTGAGGTGTGACTGGGGGTCACTGAGAGCCTGTCTGAGTGCCAGGGCCAAGGCTGTGACCTCCGTTTGTTCAGATGGCTGAGATGGCACTGTCAGCTCAACAGAGCCTAACTTGTCAGGACGAGCCTCTTGTGGTCTATTGCCCACCCCTTGGCTCCAAGCAATAGAAAGAAGAGAAAATTGGTGTCTTTCTTGTTAAGGATGCCCATATTGCTGCACAGCACTTTGGAGTAGACTCGGCAGGCGAAAAGCTGTGTGAAATAACAACATAGATACGGAAGCCATTGGCAGTTGTGTGCATGTCACGGAGCAGTCCTTGGGAACAGTTGAAGACACAGGCCATTCAGAAAACAGGCCTGGTTGAAATAAGTTCCAAAATGGCACCAAATCCAGGGTGAACTTGATGATTTCCGGAAAACCTTTTCTTGAAACATTGCATACGTACAGAAAAGCACACAGACCAGCTAGTTAAACTCCCAGCAGGTGAGCCTGCCTGTAGCCTGTGCTCCGGTGAAAAAACAGAGCATGACCTGCCTCCCCCAGGGCCCAAGGGGAACCACCATCCTGACTTCAAACACCACCGAGGAGTTTTGCCTGTTTTTGAGTTTTATGTAAAGGGAACCACACCGAGAGCTCTCTTGTGTGTCCACCTTCACAGTTCAGCATGATGCATGCATGGTTCACCCATGTGGGGGCTCCAAGTTGTCGTTCATTCATTCTCATGGTTGAATTGTATTTCACTGCTGACAGTGTCGCCACATCTACTTACCTGTTCTATTGTTGATGGACCTGAGGGCCATTTGCGGTGTGGGCCACTGTGAGTAAACTACAAGTGCATGTGCTCTCTGCGGACGCGTGTCCCTCTCTCTGTCGGTGCACATGGGGATGGAGAATGGTCCAGACTCAGAGGCCAGGCCAGGGGGGCCTATAGAGTTCTTTTTCTCTCTGAGTTAGGTAAGCGGTGACTGTGAGAAGGGAATGTTTGTATAGTTTTGACTTTTAATGAAAGTGAATATAAAAGCTGGAAGAGAAAGGACTAACATGCTACTGAAATGTGGTGGAATGGTCCTTAAAACTCCCACTGCTCGTACCAAGTGGGCCACAGATGCGGCTGGCTGCAGAAACAGTGTATGTGGAGGGCAGCTGGGACACAGTGCTGTGGGGAGGGTGTTTGGGGCCTGGAGAAGGAAGGAGGTGTCAGTGTTACTGGGCAGATCCCTCCTGGGCATTGGAGGCTGCGGGCATTCCTCTGAGCCTCCATCTGTCTCTCTGACCTCCCTCACCCTCCCAGGCCACAAGGAGAGCAATTTCTATCACACTGGTCCAGGTGACTCTTCCTCTCCAGCACCTCTGTGAAATCAGCCTGTCCCCAATGTGAAGTTCAAGGCTCCCACCCTATGCCAAGTTCCACAGAGGACCTCCTCACTCTCTGCTAATGAAAAAGGAGCAAGTTTCTACAGGGAGGGGTACCTCTTTTTACAAACATCCCGTGATAGCTGAGGGTCGGAGGAAGAGGGCAGGGCAAGGAAGAGAAAAGGAAACACAGACAGGCTTCACAGGTGAGAGCTGAGCTCCACCAACCTGTCAGTACCCCACACGCCCCCTGATCACACAGGGGGAGCCCCGCCTGGCTGTGTTAAAATTCAGCGTCTAAAAAGCAACCAGGTGGTACGGCATCCCGTGGGGGTTTCCGTCTGATGTCCAGTGACAGCTGCCCACAGGTAAAGTCAAAATTTAGGGCCACTGTAATATGTTTCTGATGCATGAGTCCTGTATCCAATTCAAACCCATCAGCTGAGCAGGCAGTGGACAAAAACAGAGAAAGCCAAGGACACTTTGGGACCCCCAGCCAAGGGCCAGCTGCTCTCTCTGTTCGCAGCAGCTGGCTCTAGACCAATAAAGACTCTTCTTGGGCTCCAGCTGCTGGGAAGAACTGCCTGTCTCCTGGAGGTGCTGCTTGCTCTCTCCCCTTAGAAGGGCCACACAGGGTGGCTGACAGGCTGGTGGCAATGCGGCTGGTGAGGACAGGGAGGATTTAAAGACAAGACTGTTCTGTACCCATACGAGGAAAGTGATGGGTTCGGGTGGGTTCTGAGGAAGAACCTTGCAGTGAGGCACTGCGTCCCCTTCTCAGGTGAATGTGTCCAGATCCCCTCCGAGGATAGGGGACCTACAGCCTCTCAGGGGATACAGGCCCCCCACCAGCTGCCTCTGCACTGCAGCCCTTGGACCTGAAGTCTGTGGGTCACAGAGGGGCCTGCTCTGGACTCCTGCTGCCCTGAAGCGCTGGGCCCACCTGCTACAGGACACGGACCGTCACTGTCTATCTCCAAGGCCGTGCCGACGTGTTGATGAGACTGGCACACTTGCTCAGCAGCCCCCTTACTCCAGGCAGCAGAGAGACGTCATCTAACCCATCCACACGGGCCTCCCAGCAATAGTTCACTCCATTATTATTTTATTGTTATCCCTGGCAGGCACAGGATTAATAAAAATTGAGGGTAATAAAAGAAATCACAGAGGAAACTAATGCTGTCAACTATGTCATAAAAGGGAGGAAGCAGGCTTTGTTTGTAATGACAAATTCTCTTCGTCTCGCAAAGCTCAGGAATCAGGCCCCAAAGGAAGGGACCTCGAGGCACCTTTAGGGGGACAGACTGCACACTGGTTCCATTGAGGCCCCTCTCAATGGCATTCAGCCTGCACAGCTCCGGACCAATGCCTGGGGGATGGGTGACAGGAGCAGAAAGAGGAAGGGTATCTCTGGTCAACTCTGTGTCTAAACCTTCTCACAGCCCCACCTGGAGGAACGTGCTTCCTTCACTATCCCCTTCCTCCGCTCTGTTTCAGTGGCCACAGCCCAGACTCTGGAAGTGCCTGTTCAACCTCACGGGGCCTGGAGTCCCACAGCTGCTCGTCTCCATGCTGGACCCCCAGCCTTCCTCCTGTCTCCTCACAGAAGCCAGCAGGGTGCCCACTGCAGTCCGGTCTGCGAAGCCTCCTGGGCTGCAACGCCCCTGCATCCTGCCCTGTCCCTTCGGATTTCCCGAAGCTCCCTGTGGTGTGGGAGTTCTCCCTCAGCATCTCCTGATGGCTCCTTTCCCCCCTCTCTGCATCCGTCTACACAGTGGGTTCTGAGAAGGTCATGGGAAGGCCCTGTTCCCGTGCCTGCCACATAGCAAGCACCAGAGCTGAGGTGTGTCCGAGAATTCTCAACCAAAGGCCATGAGGCTGTGGAAGAGGTTTGATGCCTGCACTCGGTCAAGCTCCGTGTCCTTGTCACTGCATGTGGTAGGTGTGGCTTGGAAAACACACAGCAGGGGGAGGAAATAGCTTTTGAGCCACGCTTGTCCTCTTGTGCTGCGCAATTACCGACCCCAATCACATCGTAACAGGTGTTGCCCTTAGAGCTCGGTGTCTCTGACCGTGACAACTCTATGTTTGCAAGAGTCCTGAGCTACCTGCAGTGATGTAAAGGAAGGGGGAGCCCAGTCCCAGGCTTGGGGAACTAACTTCAAAGACAACAACACAGTCACCTCAGATCAAAGACAATGTCGATGAGCACAGTGTAGACCGGCTCTGAGCACCGCCGTGTCGGCACCGAGGGCAGGCAAGGACAGATAGCGCTCGACAGAGCTTGGAAGACGGGGAAGAATTCTTTAGGCCAAGAATAAAAACGATGGTCTAGATAGGGAGGCTGGCTGGAAGGGCAGGTCTGGGAAGCAGCCAGCTAGGGGAGGGGGTGAGAAAGCGCACGGCAGGGGACAGAGACGAGCAGTCACCCTGTGGTACAGAGCGGCTCCTCTGTACAACCCGGGTAGTTCACAGATGGCCCTGGAACACTCCCTGGCTTTCTTTAGTTACTAAGAACTTTCTGATGATTTTCAAGAAAGCTAAGAGATGTTTCTGAAGAAAGTCAACTTGCTTTTACAATACACACGTCAGATGGCTCTGGCCCGTCTCAGCTCCCGTGTGGACTAATAGGGGGAGGAAGACGGGAAAGCCAGGAGGAAGAGTGGATCTCAGAACAGGAAGTGTAATCAGACCTCAGGGCCTCCCTGAGCGCAGTCCCCGAGGAGCACAGCTGTGCCTCTTTGCCTCTTCGACTGTGAGGTTTTTGCTCTGGGTCTGGGCTTCCTGGGCCCCAGCTTCATTTGAGAGCTTTCTCCAGAAAGAGACTTGGGGTGCTCAGTGCCTGGGCCTCTCAGCAGCTTGGGGAAAGGGGTGCTAACAACCCAAATGCTCCAGTTTCCCAAGGAGAGCCTGACTCTCATATCCAGTGAGGGCTGAGCTGGGGCCCACTGGCCGCCTACCAGCATGCAATCCAAACACCAGCCAAGGCCCCTTGCCCAGTAATAAACCCAGCCAGCTGCAAAAACAGGCCAGAAAGCTAGAGGAATACAGCCCTGCCCATGTAATGATTAACTGGAAGCCAGGGGGCCCTGGAGGTCACAGTGATAATGACAAAGTTTCCCTGAGCTATCTCAAGTGCAGAGGGCCTGGGGAGGGGCCCTGGCTGGCGCCTGACTCCCGGACAAACGATTCCTGCCCCCTCCAGGGTGTGCTGATTCAAGGACCAAACACTTCACCTCCCTATGGGAACAGGGGAACTGACATCACAACCCCAGCCTGGTAAAGTACGCGGTAAAGACGCCCAATAGGGGCGTCTTCGTAAGAGGCGGCTCTTCCCAAACATGAGACCGATAAGACCTTCCAAGAAGATGGAGGATTAGCGCTTATCTTTACTGCTTGGCACATCCTAAGACACTGAAGGCCGCTCTGCTTGAGTGAGACTCGGGCAGGATTTTCAGCAGGACTTTCTAGTCTATGACTTTTTAGTACCTTCCCATCTTGCAGTGGAATTCTCCAGCATTTTTCTTCTACAGTTCCTAAACAACTTCACATGAAGAACTCATGCCTCCATTTAAACTAGTGAGACTGCTAAGCCCCTGCTGTGTGTCTACTCTGGTACTTAGCACAGAGCTCCAAAGATTTCTTTCACTGGGGAGGCAAGGCCAACACAGAGGAAAGGTAAAAAATAAATAAATAGAAAAGGACTGTCAGATGGTGAAGGGTCAGCAAAACCTCTCAGTGTTCTAGGAAATCACAGTGCCGGCTGGGGAGCAACAGGGTCTCCCAATTTGCAGATAGAAGTGAAGACACGAAGAAGGAACTCCCTCAAGGGCACGTGGTTGTCAGCGATCGAGATGGCACCATGAGCAGCTGACCCAGCTGTGGCTCCTGTGCCTTCTACTGAACTGCACACCACCGTAGGGGTGAATGCATCCACCCGCAGGGTCCCAGCTCACACACATTCCCACACCGTCACCCCTTTATCTTCAACTCCACCATTCCCTCCACACCGAAGGTGACGATTAGAAGCATCATTTCTACCTCACACTGAAGCCAGGAGGCTCTTCTCGCACTTTTTAAATTCTTCCTGTAGAAAAGGAGCCAGGTGTGGTTCCTTGAAAACCCCGGTACTGATTCCCACGGAGGCGCCCACCCCATGTGACACAAAGCTGTCCTGGGACATCATCAAATACCGACGTCTGTCCTGGGGAGCAGGGAGCTGAAGGAAGAAGCATCCAGTTCTGGAATCTTCTTATTTTCAGGAGGCCAATCGCTGAGCAATTGTCTTATATTCTTTTATTTGTTATCTAATTCATCAAATAACTTCTATTAAGACACCACCCTGAGTAAACAGCTTCCATTTCCACTCAGTGTCTACTAACCTAAGTCAGTTTTCACTTCTTTTGTGTGCGTGTGATAACCCTGATCCACTGTTAAGTGTGTTACACTTTAAAGCATCCACAGTGCTGTGAGCTCCTCAGGAAAATGATACCACCACCTGTACAGTATTTTTGACAAAAAAGTCAAGTTTTCAGATCAAATTATTAGTTTACAAAAAATACAGAAGGAGGAGGGAAATAGAATTGGCACACAGGCTTGCGGCCAACAGGGTCCAGAACACAGGAAACTGTGTCTGTCAATCCCTGTTGTAGCTTGGTGATGGGTACAAGGTGGGGGATGGGGGAGTTTCCGTATAATTTGCTCTGCTTTTGTGAATGTAATGTTTATAGTAAAGGGTTAAAAATATCTGCACATGTTTTGCATATATATATATATATATATATATATATATATATATATATACCCAAATCCAGAACAAGATCCAGTCTGACACCTCCCACTAACCCATTGTGATGGGAGACAGCAATGACGAAAATCTGAAGAACCAAACTGTCCGCCTCTCTCTTTCTCGCACCTCACCTCCCTGCTGATGTCAAGGTGAGGCTCCTGATGAGCCCTGGATGATCTGGCTAAAGGGCCATCTCCCAGCCCCCTTCGCCTGAGGACCATGAACTGGCACCATTCCTGGTCACAAAGGATGAAGCCCATCAAGAGCTAGTGATACCCCTGAACTGGCCAATCAGACTCTGAATTAGTCCCTGCGTGGTTCTCGGAAACGCTGAGCACAATACCGAGGGTGATGCCAGCCTGCATTCCCAGGTCTAGGTTCCAGGTCTGACTGAACTCTCCCCTCGGTTATTTGGGGCAAATCACTTAAACTCTCTGACCACCGAAGGTTTCCTTTATCAAAAACTGTGAATCATCCATTCAACAAACACTCGTAGTGGATGTGAAAATGAGGTAGACAACAACCTCAAGGAAAAAAGAAGCGCAAGGAATCTATTACACAAAGTTGGGTGGACATTAAGGGATTGTGAGCCGAAGAGGATCACTGGTCTCTGAACATCAAGGAAGGCTCCCTGGAGCAGGCGCCGCCTGAGCAGGATTCCGCCAGACAGGCGTTCAGGAAGAGGAGGGCAAGCCCGCAGAGGGAGTCTGAGCCCAGGGTGCAGGAAAGAAGCTGTGTAAGTGTCTGAGCACTGGGCTGTACACCTGAGCCTGATATAACATTGAAAAAGAAATAAAAATGCAAAGGGCAAAAGCCTCTTTAATAGATAAATAAAAGTACTTGCTCCACTATTGTTTGGTTCAGTACGTGCGCACGGCTCGCCGTGTCTGCACATACCAGATTGAAATCCTTTCTTTTTCCTGTATAAATCCTTTTTGGTGACAGGAAAAAGAACAAGACGTAGGCCTGGAAAGGTAGGTCGGGGGCCAGGCTGTGAGGCTGTGGGATTCGACCCAGCATGTTGGAGCCTCTGGGGAAGGTGGGGCCGGGTGGGGGGGGGGTGTGGGTTGGCGCAGTGAGGAGAAGCCGGAGGCAAGGGGCGTTTTGATCAGGATGGCTTTCTAGGAAGATGAATACAGAGAGGATGCATTAAGGGAGAAAGAACTCAGTGCTGTTTACAGCTAGAAAGAGAAGAGGCCCCACTCAGAGTCTCTATGAACCATTTCTGATAGTAGAAAAGACAAAATGTGTCCGACGATATAACAGGGCTCCCTGCAGGGCAAGAACCACACACACACACACACACACACACACACACACACACACACACACACAGAGTTTTGGGTCATGGGGTTGGAGCAGGATCCCACGGAAACTGTGTAAGAGAAAGTACAGCTGGGAAAAGGAAAGGTATCCAAGGCCGACACAGTGAAACCCTGAGGCCAGCGGGAGATGCTTTCTCTTTTCTCCCATTTCAGAGATACCTCTCTGGGTCTCGCCCACATTCGTTCTGGAACCAAATTCTCCAGTGCTGGGTGGCAGCCACTGAAGGGGAGGTGGCACAGAGAGGCCACCCCACCCCAGCAGTCTACAATGCTGCTTTTTAAACCTTCTTTCTAGTCTCTCTGTAGCAAACAACACTGCAAAACTAAAATGCAAACAAGTAAAAAACATGTAAAAGAAGTTTTATAGGGGCGAGCCAGGCAGTTGGTTCATATACATCCTCATTTGTTGTTTGTGGTATTTGGCAGCTTTTTAAAATTTGCAATTTAATAAGATTTTTCTCTTCTCATTCTAAAAATAAAAATAACTAGTGAACATTGCATTCTTTTTCTTTAACTCCAGGTCCCCTAAAATCTTTCATCCCATCTTCAGGGTAGAGAGTGTTTCTGAATTTGCAGGTCCCCCCGGTCCCTGGACAAGTGAAAGTGTGGAGGATCCCCTCCCCATCTCCGCACCCCCCCCCCCCCCGCGGTGGCTCACTACTCCTGTCTCCCAGCTGAGGTCTCCGTCATGCCCAGAGCTGTGCGACACCAGGCACGGAGCTGTGTGCAGCTCTAACACATTTGGGGAACCCTGGACTGCTGGGCCACAGAACCCACTGCCAGGAAGCTGGGGACTGATGTGGAAATGTCTGTGGCAGTAGGAGCTCAGGGGACGACCCCCGGGCTCCCCTGCATCTCCCTCAGGTTGCACTGCTGTTATTGCAGAAGGGCAGTGCGGGCCGGCTCTCCTTCCTCACAAGCCAGAGCTGTGCAATTAGACTGGTGTGCCTACTGTGGGGGTGCGTCCATGTGGGGGTGCATCCATGTGGAGGGGCATCATGTGGGATACAGCTGCCATGGGGACATGCCTGCAGCCTCCTGGGCCTGGGCTCCCTGGAGGCCTATTTCACACGTCAGTGTTTGCTCAGTGATCACCACCAGATCCGCAAATCCCAGACTTGTTTGCAAAAGTGCTCTTCCTATTTCTAAAACAAACAAACAAACAAATAAACAAACAAAATTCTGTTTCTTTACAGTAACAGACTTCCTGATAGTAGCAGAGCAGGCCATCTGCTGTAAGACATGAAGAATTTCAGGAGCAGGGATAGGGAAGGGCCTTGTTCTTCTTCACAAAGTTGTGAAGTGCTGGTGTCCCTCCTGGGGAGGTCCCCTGGCTGTGGGAACGTGGACCACTGGGCAGGGGTGAGTGCCAACCGCCCCCACCAGTGTCACTGCCCAGCACTTCCAAAGCCTCTGTCCATTCACATGGGCTCCCCAGGCAGCAAGAAATGGGGATGATGGAGGTGCATAGGAGCCAGTGGTGGAACGGCAGGGGCAGAGATGGAGCCCAGCACCCTGAGGGTGAAGCCCCCACAGCCCAAATAGCCCCTGCCCCTCAGTGGCCACCACAGTCCAGCATGTGCAGGACTTCCCAGCCCCACCTCCCATCCAGCCTCCTCTTCCCTGTGTAGCTCCTGGAGGTCAGGACTGTCTCCCACCCAGCGCAGCCTGACCCTGTGCTTGGCAACAGTGGATGCTCCATAAATATTTACTAAATATATTAGTCATAACAATGCATGCACCCATTCACTTCGGGGCCTGGCCTTGCTTGTTGGTGAGGACCACTGGCTCCAAGCCCTCGGGACACGCCTGTTAACTGATCCCAGGAGCCCACCTTGGGCTGGAATACAGGAGAGATCAAGTCCTCTCCCTCCCAGCCCACCAACAAATCTGCCTTCCCCACTCCCTGCCAGCCTCACTGCAGGAGGGCTGCATTCAGGCCATGGCCCTGAGCCACCTGTTCCTGGAACCACGCCTGTCAAGACCTCCAGAGAGGCATCCCAGTTTCACACCCAGTGTGAGGGCTGTTGTCACCTGGGTGATCATTCATTGGGCACAGCAGAAACTGGTTATTTGCCTTGTTGGAGCGGCCAGGGAGCAACTGTTCAAACTCATCCTGGTCCCACCCCTTCCCGTGCCCTGCTCCTTGTCACTCACCCTTTGTCTCACTGCCCCTCAGGAAATCCCTTCTGACGTTCGGATGGCAAGGCTGCCTCTCCTGGCCCCTGTTTGCAGTCCCAGATTCCCACTCCCTGGGTTTGCATCAGGTTTGGCCTCAGAGCCCTCACGAGTGGCCCGGAGGTGGGTGTGGGACACACCTCCCTCTGGAGACCACCAGAGCCCACTGTCAGGTGGGAACTGGATATCATGGGCAGAGGAAGCAAGACACACAGGGAAGACAGAAGGGACAGAAGGGACAGTGCTGGCACCTTCGCTGGGATCACCATTGTCATCAGAGGTTGAGAGAATGAGAAATCCTACAACACAATTTCCTGGCCCACGGCGCCCAAGGCAGCAGCCAAGGGCTGTAAGAGAAAGAGGACACGGACATGGCGGCAACATGGGCACTAGTTGTGTGATCCCAGGCTGGCCGGGGAGCTCCCTGGGCCTCGGCTCCCTCATCTGTGAAACCACGTAACGGTAACTGCTGCCGCGTAGGATTGTCCTGCGAATTAAATGGGTTTATAGAAAGCCCTAAGACACTGTAGGTAACATAGGGTACTCAAGTTAATTTAAAAACATTTCCAAAGCTTCTCCTTCTGCCAAAGGCATGGGTGGGGGTGCGGTTAATTGCTGATACTGTGCAGTATGTGACTCAAACACGCAGGCTCACTCTCCGGCTGGGAGGTGCGGAGAGGAAGGCAGCCCAAGCACGAGCCCTGCCACGCTCCCCGGAGGGACTGCCACAGCCATGGCCACCATTCTCTCTTTTTCCTGACGACATTTGTCTAACTCAATAATATATATTTTTCTTCCTGTCTGTCAACAAACTCTTAAAAGCTATTTAACGTTCAATTAATTTTTACTAAGTGTCTGGGAGTAACACACTCAGGAGAAAGTGTACAAGTTCATTATTATCTGGAAATTTCCCTTTTGCTGGTGGGGGTGGGGAGGAGCTGGGGAAATAGCTCTCAAAATGGGCAGGCATCTGCTTCTCAGTTACTGTGGTTGTAGATTTGGCTCATTGAACAGCTAGGCAGAACTATGTCCCTGTTACAGGTGGCAGGGTTAAGGTATTTTCCCACAATCGTACCCTTGACAACCTGGCTGGGACCCGGAAGCACAAGCTCAGGGCCGCCCCACACCCGCAGCATCTGCCGTCTCTCTTTCTACAACTTGTCAGGATGCAGGGAACACAGTAATGCCATGAGTAGCACCTTCCCTTCTTGTTTTTTTTTTTTTGTTTGTTTGTTTGTTTTTAATTTTTTCATTTTTAGACAGGGGAAGGGAAGGAGAAAGAGATGGAGAGAGACATCAATGTGTGGTTGCCTCTTGCATGCCCCACAGTGGAGACCTGGCCCGCAACCCAGGCATGTGCCCTGACTGGGAATCAAACCAGCGACCATTTGGTTCATAGTCCAGCACTCAATCCACTGAGCCACACCAGCCAGGGCCCCTTCTTAGCTTTGATGAAGCAGACTAAGCCCGCTGTGCTCCTCATTCACCCGTTGTAGAACCGAAGGTCAGGCAGCATTTCCTTAGCTGGAAAACCTTCTAATAACTTGGGCCCAAATGGCCAGTTCTCATCCTGACCCCACGGCAGCAGGAAAGACCCAGAGGCAGGGGCACTGGATCTTGCAGAGATCCTGTTCCTGCAGAAGTGGATCACCCACCCCCTGCCTGGGGGCTAGCTGCTGAGCCCCAGGGGCTTCGGCTGAGGGAAGCAGTAGGGCTGAGGACCCCTGAGGGCTTTTTCATCATCTGGTAAGAGCCAGAGTCCATACTGATAGGAATACTGAGAAATGACAACACCAGGAAGTTTAGCTGAGGTTGATGGATATTGAAACACATTTCAGGGTTTGCTTGTTTTGAATTCAGATTCATGCTTTGGTTCCTGGGAACCACCAAAACCCCACTGGCAGCTCAGGCTGTCCTCACTTCCTGTTGCTTCCTTCCTACCTCCTATGCCCTTCTCTGCCACAGCTGCCCCTGGGAGCTAACCCTGGGGGCTCCCACCCCTGCCCCTGCTCCTGAATCCGCAAACCAGACCTTAGCTCAGGAAAAGATGGTTGGGATGCAAAGCCTTGTTAGTTATTGAATCTGGGTGATGGTCGTAAGGAGGTGCTTTGGATGGGTCTCTACATTTTTGCTTGAGTTTTGTAACAAGAGGACTTTAAAATAAAAAGACTGTTGGTGTATCTCCAGGATTAGGGAGCACAACACAAAGCCATTAAACAGTTAAAATAACAATTCATGCTTTTTGGCCACCTGACATAAGCTAGGCTGATGCAGGGCATTCCACATGCCTCATTTCATGAGCTACCAGCTTGGATCCATGAGGTAGGCACCCACCGGTCCACACTTTGTAGACGGGGAACTCCTAAGGAAGTGACAAGACCACACGAGACACCAATATGTGCTGAGCCTCGGACTTTACAGTCACTCCCTGAGCACTCACTGGGGGCCGAGCCAAGACAGGTAGGTGATCATTGACAGACTGTACCCACATTCAGCCACCACTGCACCAGGAAGGTGCGTGACCATCCCCATATCACAGGGAGAAGCCAGGACTCGGGGAAAGGACTGACCCAAGGTCACAGGGCCAGAAAGAGGCAGGGCAGGATCCACACCCTCCTCCTCCTCTGGCTCTGCTTCTGCACTGACTTCAGCACCTCTTGCTCCTCCGTGGGAAGGCCCAGCAGGAGGCCTCATCAGGGCCTGGCTTCCGCAGGAAGCCAAGGCTGGTGAAGTGAGAAAGGGTGCCGGCCAGGCTGGGATGTCCCCTCTGGAGGCCAGCTCCCTCAGCACCCACGCAGGGCCAAATTCCTGGTTCCTGGCCTGGGAAGCTGTGTTTTATAAGCTCTCCAGGTGATTCTTAGGAGCACTAAATTTGTGAGCCACAGCAGTTAAAACTGCCCTTCAGAACTGCCTGCAGCGTCATTTCCCCCTGGCTGTCTGCCGCCTATCAGACCTAACAGTGTGTGTGGGAAGGAGGTGAAGAACAGACACCCAAAACACACACAGGGGTTATCTCTGGAGGGTGAGCTGGCAGGGGGCTTTTATTCTCATGTTATTATCTGTTTTTACTAGAATATTGTTTAGCACTTGAATAACTCAAAAAGAGTCTGAATCCATGAAACCTCTAGCTTGCAACAGATGAAAGACAAGCAGGACAGTCACATGGAAGGATCATGGGACAGAATGTGACAGCCAAACGGACAGTCACTCACCGTGACTGAGCACTTTCTGGCCCACCCGGGGCCCCATGGGAGTGTAGCCTTGTTTGTGGGCAACACTGAGGCACTGCTCTGCAGGCACAGAACCTGGTCTGAGCACATCTGTTTGTGTGGGAATTATCTGGCAATGAAGGTGCAAATATAAGAAGACTGTTGGTGAGTACCCGATGCCACCGAAGGACTTACTTTTGATCCCAAGGATGATAGGGACAATGAGGGACTCAGCTTTGTGAGAGGGCATTTATGTTCCTAATTCACTGAGTTTTAAGAGACTCCCAGAATTTACCTGCCATACTTTGAGGGCTCTCTCCCTGGAGGCAGGGAAATAGGTAAAATGACATTTTGAGGCCTTTCCCCAGCTCTGCACCCACTGTGCCTGCTCGGCCCGGCCCTGGCACAGGGACCGGTGCCGCGGACCCAGCGGGGCCGTGATGTGGCTGGCACACCCACCCTCGGAAGCTCCTCCCAGGCTGTTCTGCGCATCGGGTCAACGTCCACACTGGTGGCGGGAGCTGTACTAAAGTGCGGTTGACTGGTGGCCAGGGAACTGGAATGACACTGGCTCTTCCACGAAGGGCGAGTCTCGGCCACCGCTCAGCCTGCTGACGTGGCGCAGAGTGGATGCAGCAGCGCCCTGAACCGCACTGGCCGGAGAATCCCTGTCAGGACCAGTGACAGTGAAGGAACAGTGCTCCCTAAAACTTGGGGCGAAGCTCATCCTTATCGCCCACCCACAGGGGGCATGTGCCCCTGGGGGGAGCAGAGTCAGCCCAGACACCCAGGCTCCGGAGCGAAGTGTGGGTTGCAGGGCCCTCTCCGCAGTGGCCCCCTGTGGAGCTCTGCTCTCAGGAGGGACCCCATCGGGAGCCATAGTCCATCGCTCAAACTTCCTTGGTTTGTCCGTTTTTCCTGTTGGCAACCATGTTCCAGTTAAGAAAGAAGCTTTCCAGAACTTTCCTGCTCAGCTCTGGCTTTCTTCCTTTTCCACATCTGTTCCCCTCCCCATACCTCATCTCTGGTGCCTGGAAAGGGGGGGCAAAACACAGGCAGCAGGCAACTTCAGCCCCAGCCCTCTGTCTTATTTTCTCCATAAAAGCCATCATCAGCTAGAGTTCTGCCTGAGAACTCAGAAGGCAAACAGCTGATGAATTTAAAGGGATGACCAGGTGGGCTGTGAGGAAGGACACGTCAGGACTCGGGACCACACCCGGGCACCCCAAAGTAGTCAGCACCCCCTTTCCAGTCAGGTCACTCGCTGCCTCCGCTCCAGCTGCTGGCCATTCCCAGCATCCCAGGCAGCATGGGGGGCCACCCCCGCTGCCTCTGTAACCAGGGCCCACAGCATGGATGGGGGTCTGCAATCAACTCATAACACTCACTGTTTCCACAGAGATCTCCTCCTTCCTGCCCATCTTATTTAAATTGTCCTCACAGAAAAAGAGCTGCGTGTTGGAGGGCACAAAGAGCGTAATCACGTCAAGTGAAATAAAAACCTGGAGGAAAGTGATTCGCTAAGAGGTGTTTTCACCTTGCCAACTGCTACACAGACAGAGCACACACAGCCACGAAGCTTTACGGCGCCTCCTGTGTGTACTTCCTGAAGATGTCTGCCCACATATCTCAGCCTCCACGTTTTAGCTAACACTTTGGAGGTAAAAAGCAGCTGGGCCATCTGTCTCCACAGCAACCTGGAAGTCGTGTGGCTGCGTTACTTGTGCTTCTCGGAGTCCAAAGCGGTGGCCACCTCACAGGCAGCTCCAGTCTCTCGTTGGTGGGATGCCGATAGGCCTCGTTCCAGCAACTCTGAGGGCACTGTTTCCATTTTATATCTGTGGGTTTTCACAAAACACATTTCACCCAGTCTTTCCACCAAACAAAGGGCATTGGTTTAGTCTATTGGTTCCACAGCCAGTTTGGAAGGAGTTGAACAATTCTGGCAGAATCTGAGACCTCAGTAAGCAATGTCGAGCTACACTTTGGAATCAAAGGGGGTTCCCACCACCATCTGGAATTAAATGGTGAAACCCAAAGGGTTCAAATACTCAGATCTTCTACAAGGCTTGAAAGATGGTTGTGAAGTTTGGTTTTCAAGTAGGTTCCCCAAAGCACTAGAAATGCCACCAGGAGATAGCGTGGTGCCAGTGATATCAAGGAAATGAGTAGGTGGGTTTTAGCCTCCACACAGGGGTGCTGGTTGGAGGCCGTCTGTGATACGTGCTGCCCAGACACCGAACCCCTTGTTTGGTGGGGAAGGGGAGCAGACGTTTTCAGAGGAATCCTCTTTGGGGGCCAAAGAGAAAAAGAGATGCAGACTGACTGCCTGCGGAGTTATAATCGGTCTTGTTAGTGGCATCAGAAATTCAAGGTTCCCAAGATTTTGTCTGTAGTCTCTCATTCAAAGTCCTACGGGAACCGAGGCCCTCCCCTTATGGAAACCAAAGGTGCGAGGAGCCCCCTTAACTCACTCACCTCTCACAACAGCAAGCCATTGCCAGGGTTAAGGTCGCAGAAGCTGACTAATGAGATAAAAGGGAGGGACCCTCCAGGGTCCTTCACCTTTGTCCACACACAGCTCGGGACTGACAGTTTCAATAGTTCTCAACCTTATGTGTGTATAAGAATTAATCTGAAGAACACTTTAACCAAGATCATTTCACTGTGCTTTATTGGGGGGGGGGGGGGTTCAAGGGGATTTCAAAGGTAAATTTGGTCAGACATGATTTTTATGACCCTGACATGGGTTTTTGGAAAACTGAGGAGTGTGAAGCCTCTCCTTTCTCTCTTTTTCCTGGGCATCATGTACCCCAAACCCAGAATGTCCGTCTTGTGCTTTCCGCTATTTCTGTTGCCAAATATAGAGAGAAAAAAAAAAAAAAAAGCCAGGAAAAGGTCAGGACATCCATAGGAGTCTCACATCTGTACATTTAGGAGACTTTTTTCTTTTTTGTACCTCATGTAAATATTTCCAGGTCAAAAAAATAATACATCATCCTACAATTTAAAAAAAAAAAAAA
>PVKU01011326.1:0-44326 GCA_004027475.1 Anoura caudifer | reverse complement strand
GTCCATGGGTCGTAAGTTCTTTAGCTTCTACGTTTCCCATACTATTCTTGCCCTCCCCCTTTCTATTTTCTACGCAACGTCTATGCTACTTATTCTCTGTACTTTTCCCCCCTCTCCCCTCCTCCCACTCCCCTGTTGCAAACCCTCCATGTGATCTCCATTTCTGTGTTCCTGCTTCTGGTCTAGCTGTTTGCTTACTTTGCTTTTGTTTTAGGTGTGGTTGTTAATATCTGTGAGTTTGCTGTCTTTTTACTGTTCATACCTTTTATCTTCTTTTTCTTAGATAAGTCCCTTTAACATTTCATATAATAAGGGCTTGGTGATGATGAACTCCTTTAACTTGACCTTATCTGAGAAGCACTTTATCTGCCCTTCCATCCTAAATGACAGCTTCACTGGATAGAGCAATCTTGGATGTAGGTCCTTGACTTTCATGACTTGGAATACATCTTTCCAGCCCCTTCTTGCCTGGAAGGTCTCTTTTGAGAAATCAGCTGACAGTCTGATGGGCACTCCTTTGTAGGTGACGGTCCCCTTATCCCTTGCTGCTTCTAGAATTCTCTCCTTCATTTTAATTTTGGCTAATGTAATTATGATGTGCCTTGGTATGTTCCTATTTGGGTCCAACTTCTTTGGGACTCTCTGAGCTTCCTGGACTTCCTGGAAGTCTATTTCCTTTGCCAGATTGGGGAAGTTCTCCTTTCTTATTTGTTCAAATAAGTTTTCCACTTGTTGCTCTTCCTCTTCACCTCTGGTACCCTTAAAACTCGGATATTGGGATTTTAAAGATGTCCTGGAGGTTCCTAAGCCTCTCCTCATTTTTTTGAATTCTGGTTTCTCCATTCTTTTCTGTTTGGTCATTTCTTTCTTCCTTCTGATCTACTCCATTGATTTCAGTCCCAGTTTCCTTCCCATCACTATTGGTTCCCTATGCATTTTCCTTCATTTCACTTAGTAAGCCCTTAATTTGTTCATCTAATTTGCAACCCAAATCAACCAATTGTGTTAGCATCCTGATCACCAGTGCTTTGAACTGTGCATCTGATAGGTTGGCTACCTCTTGGTTGCATAGATGAACTGGCTCTGGGGCTTTGATTTGTTCTCCCATTTGAGCCATTTTTGAGTTGTTGTCTTTTTTGTCTTGTTTTTTTGTTTGGTCTGGTTGCGGCTGTTACATAGTGAGGGGCAGAGCCTTAGGTGTTCTCCAGGGCAGGGCAGCCCAGTCTCTGGGTGGTGACGAGTATGCGGGGGTGGGGTCCGAGAGGAAACAATGGTGCTTGCTCCACTCTCTCTTGTATTTCAGTACCTTCCACCACTTTCCACAAGCAAATTGGGCCCTTCTGGTGCTGATTTCTGTGTGGGTGGACTTTTGTACATTCTAGGACCAGTGGGTCTCTCCAACAAACTCTCCTGTGAGGCTGGAAGTCTCTCCTGGCACCTCAACCCCCACAAGTGTTTTCAATAGGTGTTTTTAGGTTTTACTTCCTGGAGCTGGGGCCCTGGGTTGCGAGGTCCCACTCCCCGTTTTCACCTGGTTTATCTGTGCGCGAATGTGGGACCGCCAGGTCAGCCAGCCGCCTTGCGTGTCCTCACTGGGTCTGCCCATTGCCACCCTGCGCCCGGGGTCTGCTAGCTGCCGCCTGAACACCTGGGGCTCCTGCACACCCGGGTCTGCTAACCTCCACATTTTCCTGCCAGGACTCTGCCCCTCTTACTGGTCTGGATGAATGGTTGTTGGACTTCCATACAGTTCAATTTTCTGTTAGTTCTGCTTGCTTTTTTGTTTCTAAATCTTTGTTGTCCTTAATTTTGGTTGTGCGAGGAGGTATAGTGTGTCCACCTATGCCTCCATCTTGGCCGGCAGTGGGACCTATTAGTCTTTTTTAAAAATATATTTTATTGAGCACTGGCTGGTTTGGCTTAGTGTATTAAGCACCCAACCTGTGAACTGAAAGGCCACTTGTTCAATTCCCAGTCAGGTCACACGCCTGGTTTATGGGCCAGGTCCCTAGTTGGGAGTGTGCGAGAGGCAACCAACTGATGTTTCTCTCATACATCAATGTCTCTCTCTCTTTTTCCCTCCCTTCCTCTCTCTGAAAATAAATACATAAAATCTTTCAAAAAATTTTTAAATATATTTTATTAGTTATGCTATTGTGGTTGTCCCAATTTTTTTCTCCTTCGCCTTCCTCCACACTGTACCCCCACTCCTTCCAGTAATCTCCCCCCTTAGTTCATGTCCATGGGTCATGCATATAAGTACTTTAGCTACTCCATCACCTATATTATTTTCAAAATCCCCATCTATTTTGTACCCATCAATTTATGCTTCTTAATCCCTATAGCTTCCCCCCATTTTCTCCCTTCCTACTCCCAACTGATAACCCTCCAAATGATCTCCATATCTATGATTCTGTTTCTGTTCTTCTTGTTTGCATAGTTATTTGGAGTCAATTATTGAGAGCTGTGAATTTATTGCCATTTTATTGTTCATGGTTTTGATCGTCTTCTTGTTCTTACAGAATTCCCTTTAGCATTTCATATGATAATAGCTTGGTGAGGATGAACTCCTTCAGTTTTACCTTGTCTGGGAAGCACTTTATCTGCCCTTCCATTCTAAATGATAGCTTTGCTGGATAGAGTAATCTATGATGTAGGTGATTGCTTTTCATGACTTTGAATATTTGCCAGTCCCTTCTAGTCTGCCAAGTTTCTTTTGAGAAATCAGCTGACAGTCACTCCTTTGCAGGTAACTGCTTTTTTTCTTGCTTCTTTTAAAAATTCTCTTCATCTTTAACCTTGGCATTTTAATTATGATGTGTCTTTTGTGTGGTCCTCTTTGGGTCCATCTTGTTTGGGACTCTGTGTTTCCTAGACTTGTATGTCTATTGCCTTCACCAGATTGGGGAAGTTCTCCTTCATTATTTGTTCAAGTAAGTTTTCAATTTCTTGCTCTTCCTCTTCTCCGTCTGGCACCCCTATGTTTAAAGATATCCCAAAGGGTCCTAAGCCTATCCTCATTTGTTTTTTTTAAAGTTTTATTTATTTTTAGAGAGAGATGAGGGAAAAAGACAGGGAAATATCAACGTGTGGTTGCCTCTCATGTGGCCCCCCATCAGGGACCCAGCCCATAATCCAGGCATGTGCCCTGACTGGAAATTGAACCAGCTACCCTTTGGTTTGCAGGCCAGCACTCAATCCACTGAGCCACACCAGCCAACGCTAACCTCATTCATTTTTTTTTTTTTATTCCTTTTTCTTCTGGCTGTTCTGATTGAATGCTTTTTCCTTTCATGTGTCCCAAATAGTTCATTTCATTCTCAACGTCATCCCCTCCACTGTTAGTTCCCTATAGATTTTACTTTATTTCACTTAATGCAACCTTCATTTCTGCCTGGGTCTTTTTTATGCTGTTGAAGTATCCAATAAGTTCCTGAAGCATCCTGATAACCAGTGTTTTGAACTATGCATTTAACAGGCTGCTTATCTCCATATCATTTAGTTATTTTTCTGGCATTTTGCTCTGTTCTTTCGTTTGGACATTTCTTTGTCTCATTTTGGCTGCATCCCTGCGTTTTTTCTGTGTATTGGGTAGAGCTCCTTTGACTCCCTGTCTTAGTAGCATGGCCTATTGTAGAAAAAACACCTATAAATTGTGTGGGGTGGAGCCTTCGGTAATCACCAGCGCAGACACTGTGTCACCAGGAGGGCTTACAGAGGGGACAATGCCACTGCCTGGCCTCTGCAATTTTGCCCAGGAAGAAGCTATCTCCCAGCACTTGCACCTCACTTTCTCCCCATATTCCACTGGTGCCCTTGCAGCTGTTGCCCTGGTGCTGAATCCCGGGGGGGAGGAGGGTGTGCATGAGTCCTAAGTCCATTTTGCGCCCTCTTGAGAATCCCGAAGTTTATTCCACACACCCCAACCCCCACTGGTTTTTACAGCCAGAGTTATGGGGACTTATATTCCTGGTGCTGGAATCCTGGGCTGGGTGGTCTGGATTGAGACTGGGATCCCTCACTCCCAATGTATCCCTCCCATTTTTGATCTACCACACCAGGATGTGGGACAGCCTATTCCCATTCTCCACGCCTCTCCATATCTCTCCTACCCATCTGGATGAATGTGGCTTCTTTAAATCCTTGGTTGTTGGACTTCCACACAGCTCGATTTTCTAACAATTCTGGGTAATACTTGTTTTGTAGCCTAGTTGTATTTTTTGCTATAGTTGTGCACAGAGGCAAGCATGTTTACCTATGCCTCCATCTTGACCGGAATTCTGTTATGTCTTTTAAAATGTATTATTTACTTTTGCATGGAAACAATTCAGAAAAGATTCAAACTTCATTCCATCTTGTTTATTTTGGGATCAATTCCTTAGGCTGTCCCATTAGATCACCAGCGTATTATAAAAAGATGACTCAGGAACAGCCAGATGGAGAAGACACATAGGGCAAAGCCTTGGGAAAAGGCACAGAGCGCCCAGGGTCTCAGAGAGCCATTCTATGCGCACCTCCATGTATTCATTTACCAACTCGGAAGACTGTTAGTTTTTTTTAAGGTTGTGTGAATAATTTTATCAAAATGTAAAGGAACTTTTCAAGCATTTTTTATTTACTAGTAGTTCTCAACTGGGGTGATTTTGCTTCCCAGAGCACATTTGGCAATGTCTGGAATGTTTCTGGTTTGTTGTCACACCAGGGGAAAAGATGCTGGAAACTTTTTTTTCCTTAAGATTTTATTTATTTATTTTTAGAGAGAAGGGATGGAAGCAAGTAAGAGGGAGAGAAACATCAATCGTTTGCCTCTTGCATACCTTCAGCTGGGGACCTGGCCCAGAACCCAGGCATGTGCCCTGACCAGGAATCAAACTAGCAACCTTTTACATTGCAGGATGATGCCCAAACTCCTAAGCCACACCAGTCAGAAATGATACTGGAAACTTAATGGGTAGAGGCCAAAGAGGCTGATAAATATCCTATAATGCACAGGATGGCCCCCCACAACCAAGAACCATCCGGCCCAAAATGTCAATATTGACAAAAATGAGAGAAATAACTGACACCAAAGAAATACAAAGGTTTGTAAGAAAATATTATGAACAACTATATTCCAACAAACTGGACAACCTGGATGAACTGGATAAATTCTTAGAAACATACAATCTTCCAAAACTAAATCAGGAAGAATCAGAGAATCTGAATAGACAGATTACACCTAGTGAAATTGAAGCAGTAATCAAAAAACCCCCAACAAAACCCCTGGACAGGAAGTCTTCAGGAGTGAATTTTACCAAACATTAAGAAAAACTAACACCTTTCCTTCTCGAACTATTCCAAAAAATTCAAGAGGAGGGAAGGCTCCCAAGCTCATTTTACAAGGCTGAAATTATTCTCATTCAAAAACCACAGAAGGGCACTACAAAAAAAAAAAAAAATTATAGGCCAGTATTCCTGATTAACACAGATGCTAACATCCTCAACAAAATATTAGCAAACTGAATACAGCAACACATCAAAAAGATCATACACCAACATCAAGTGGGATTTATTCCAGGAATGCAAGGTGGGTACAACATTCACAAATCAATAAATGTCACTGACCACATAAACCAAATGAAGGATAAAAACCACATGGTCATACCAATAGGTGCAGAAAAAGCATTTGATAAAATCTAGTACCCACTTATGATAAAAACTGTCAGCAAAGTGAGAAAAGAGAGAACATACCTAAACATAATAAAATCCATATATGACAAACTCACTGCCAGCATCATACTTGACAAGCAAATACTACAAGTGTTTCCCTTAAGATCAGGAATAAGACAGGGATGTCCATTTTCACCTCTTATTGAACATAATACTGGAAATCCTGGTCCCAGCAATCAGACAAGAAGAAATAGAAGGCATCCAAATTGGAAAGGAAGAAGTAAAACTCTTTATTTGCAGAAGACATGATATTATACATTGAGAACACCAAAGATTCCACCAAGAAATTACTAGAACTGATAAATAAATTTAGCAAAATAGCAGGATACAAAATTAATATCTGGAAATCAGTTACATGCCAATAACAAACTCACAGAAAGAGAAATTAAGAAAACAATCCATTCATAATTGCTTCAAAAAGAATAAAATACCTAGGAATAAACCTAAACCAATGATGTGAAAGATCTGTACTCAGAAAATTGTAAGACACTGAAGAAAGAAATTGAAGAAGATATGAATAAGTGGAAGCACATACTGTGTTCATGGATAGGAAGAATAACATCATTAAAATGTCCATACTACACAAAGCAATCTATAGATTCAATACAATTCCTATCAATATTCCAATAGCATATTTCACAGAACTAAAACAAGTATTTCAAAAATTTATATGGAACCACAAAAGGCCCTACATAGCAACAGCGATTCTGAGAAAGAAGAACAAATCTATACTACAAGGCTGTACTAGTCAAAGCAGCATGGTACTGGCATAAAGACAGACACACAGATCAATGGATCAGAAGAGACACCCCAGAAATAAACCCACACCTTTATTGTCAATTAATATTTGACAAGAGGAAGCAAGCACATACAATGGGCTAGAGAGAGTTTATTCAATAAATGGTGTTGGGACAAATGGGTGGATAACATGCAGAAAAATGAAACTAGAACACCTTCTTACACCACACACAAGAATATATTCAAAATGGGTTAAAGACATAAATGTTAGACCTGAAACCATAAAAATCCCAGTAGAAAATATAGGCAGCAAAATCTCAGACACTGCTTGAAGCAATATTTTATTGGCTATTATCTCCCCTGGCAAGGAAAACAAAAGATAAAATAAGCGAATGGGAACTACATCAACTAGTTTTTGCACAGAAAAAGAAATTATCAACAAAATTAGAAGACAACTCACAGAATGGGAGAACATATTTGCCAATACATCTGATAAGGAGTTTATATCCAAAATTTATAAAGAACTTACAAACCTCAACACCAAAAAAAAATCCAATAAAAAAAACGGGCAAAGGGCCTAAATAGAGTTCTCCAAAGAGGACAGAAAGATGGCCAATAGACATATGAAAAGATGCTCAACATCATTAATCATCGGAGAAATGCTAATCCAGCAATCCCACTTCTGGGAACATATCTGAATGAACCCAAAACACTAATTTAAAAGAACATAAACACCCCTATGTTCACTGCAGCATTATTTACAATCACCAAGATATGGAAGCAGCCCAAATGTCCATCAGTACTGAGTGGATAAAACAACTATGGGACATCTGCACAGAAATACTACTCAGTAATAAAAAAGAAGAAAGGTTTACCTTCCTTAGGATGGACCTGGAGAACATTATGCTAAGTGAAAGGCAAATACCTATGATTTCACTCATACGCGGAATCTAATGAACAAACTGAACAAGCAAAATAGAGACAGACTCATAGAGAGCAGGATGACAGCAAAGGGGTGGGGGAGGGAGCAGTAGGGAGTAGAGGGATTAAGCTAAAAGGAAAAAGGATCCATAAATATGGACAACAGTGTGGTGATTGTAGGGGTGAGGGGTATATAAGGGAACTAAATGATAATGGAAAAAATACAAAAAAAAAATTTAAATAGTGACAAAAAGTGAGAAAGCTATTACAAACTGACAGGGCTGACAACTTCTGATATAGAGTGACAAACTAGAAGGGGTATAAAAAGTCTCTTCCAGTCCTAAAATTTTGAGATTCATCCAGTTCATATCCATATTGAATTGCTAAAATGCTTCAACAGCTTGAGATTATTATTTAGCATTTCCTTAGGTATCTGCTTAGGTTCTTTTCAACACTCTCAATCTCACAAAGAGGAAATTTAACTTACATACTAGAGAAATACAGGAAAGAAACAGCAGTCCTACCAAAACTATGTAAAAACTGAAACTAAATATATTTATGGGCATTTTCCTATTTTTAATAGGGAAAGACAGTAAGCAAAAGGAAATAATTTGATTTCTTGTACCAAATTCAACCAGATCACTCAATAATCAAACAAAAAGGTTTTCAATTTCACATCACCAAACAAGAAATACTCAGGTTATGGCAATAAAGCGGAAGGATTTTATCCACAAGTGGCTTCTTTACAATCTTCATGGCTCCTGAAGGAATAAACATGGTCCACAGGTACATAATGTTTCTATCAACTACATCAACTGTACAGTCAATAACAAGGCCCACATTAATACCCCCAACCCGCAATCCTTTTACCTATTCTCTTCTGATCACTTTGCTGAAATTAATCAAATTTATGGCAACAAAATTTCATCAAAAAAACTCAAACAAAAACAGAACACTGGATTTGTTGGAATAATGTCCTTGTACAAAAAGTTCTTGACAATCAATACAATGACAAACACTAGAAGATAGATCATTTGCTAAAGAACTCCAAGTGCCAACAGAAATCAAAGAAACACAAACCTAAACAAGATGTTTTGCCCACCAAAATCACCTCTTCTTTCAAAGGCAGTCTCTCTGTGTCTGTCACCTAAACATATCTGACTATAACAAATGCACTGTGTACGTCAAGACAAATGACTATGTGATAATCAAAAGCAAAAGCCTTAAACTTTTGTATACTCTTTAACCAAGTCAATTTCACTGCCAAGAATTTATCCCTAAAGAAGTAATCATGGATATGCATAAAAATTTAATTGCAACAATGTTGATGGTAGTATCAGTTAAAATTCCAGAAAAAGTCAATATCTAAAAACTTAAAATGACAAAAACAATTATCAAATATCGTAGAGAAATTTTATCAAATCTACAAGGAATAAATATTTCCTACAGTGTTTCAACTGTCCTCCGCATAGTAAAAGATGTTTGCCAATTTATTTTTACCAGGCCAGTATGATCAAGATACCAAAACCCAAGGTATCATCATTTAAAATGGAAAATTACAGGACAATCTCATTTATGCATATAATGGCAAAAAATGTTTTAAACATTAGCAAATCAAAACCAGCTATCTACTAGAAGAACAATCCATCACAACCCAGTTGAGTTTATTCCATTTATACAAAATCTGTCCAGTATTAGGAAGCCCATTAATGTAGTCAATCTGTTAAGCAAATTAAAAGACAAAATAATCTCAATTACAAAGCAGGGAAATTTAAAGCATTTAAAGAGGGAATAGTGCCCCGGGGAACTCAATGGGTTAGAGCTTTGGCTTGATAGGCAAAGATTGTAGGTTTGATCCCAGGTCAGGACACATACAAGAATCAACCAATGAATGCATGAACAAGTGAAAGGACAAATGGATAATTGTGTCTCTATCTGTCTGTGCGTCCATCTCTCTCCTGCCCCCAAATCAATTTACAAAAGTATTTAATTTCATTCTTTAAAAAAAAAAAGAGGAAATAGCTATGGGTGGGGAGGTGTCCAATATTAACATGATCCATGTGCCTAAAGTAGATAACCCAACAAATAAAACTAAGAAAACATTTTTTAAAAGAGAGAAAATACTAAAAGATATAAAGAAATAAATATTCCCAAAAGAAGATCAGAACTAAATCTTCAAATTAAAATAGGCTGACTTCCGGCCAAGATGGAGGCGTAGGTGGACACACTGTGCCTCCTAGCACAACCAAAATTAAGGACAACAAAGATTTAGAAACAAGAAAACAACCAGAACTCATAGAAAACTGAACTGTACGGAAGTCCAACAACCATTCATCCAGACCGGTAAGAGGGGCGGAGTCACAGCAAGAAAAAGTGGAGGTTGGTGGACCAGGCACACAGGCAGCAACAGCTGGAAGATCCCAGGCAAGCGGGAGGCAGCTAGCAGACCCCAGATGCACAAGCGGCGGCTAGCAGACCCCAGGCACAGGATGGCAACGGGCAGACCCAGCGAGGCTGCACAAGGCAGCTGCCTGACCAGGTGGTCCCACATTCGCACACAAATAATCCAGGGGAAGGGGAAGCTGTGGAAGAGAGTGGAATCTGAGAAAGAGCGGAGCAAGCACCATTGTTCCCTCTCGGACCCCGCCCCCACATACAGTGTCACTACCCAGTGACTGGGCTGTCCCACCCTGGGGAACACCTAAGGCTCCACCCCTCACTGTGTAACAGCTACAGTCAGACCCGCCCCCCCAAAAAAATGGCTCAAACGGGAGAACAAATCAAAGCCCCAGAGCCAATTCATCTAAGCAACCAAGAGATAGCCAACCTATCAGATGCACAGTTCAAAGCACTGGTGATCAGGATGCTCACACAATTGGTTGATTTCACTCACAAATTAGATGAACAAATGAAGGCTACAATAAGTGAAATGAAGGCAAACGCATAGGGAACCAATAGAGATGGGAGGAAAACTGGGACTCAAATCAATGGAGTGGACCAGAAGGAAGAAACAAACAAAATAAAGAACAAGAATTCAAAAAAAAAAAAAATGAGGAGAAGCTTAGGAACCTCCAGGATATCTTTAAACATCTCAACATCCAAATTATAGGGGTACCAGAAGGGGAAAAGGAAGAGCAACAAGTGGAAAACATTTGAACAAATAATAAAGGAGAACTTCCTCAATCTGCCTAAGGAAGTAGACTTCCAAGAAGTTCAGGAAGCTCAGAGAGTCCCAAAGAAGTTGAACCCAAGGAGGAACACACCAAGGCACATCATAATTACATTAGCCAAGATTAAAATGAAGGAGAGAATTCTAGAATCAGCAAGGGATAAGGGGACCGTCACCTACAAAGGAGTTCCCATCAGACTGTCAGCTGATTTCTCAAAAGAGACCTTCCAGGCAAGAAGGGGCTGGAAAGACGTATTCCAAGTCATGAAAGGCAAGGACCTACATCCAAGATTGCTCTATCCAGTGAAGCTTTCATTTAGAATGGAAGGGCAGATAAAGTGCTTCTCAGATAAGGTCAAGTTAAAGGAGTTCATCATCACCAAGCCCTTATTATATGAAATATTAAAGGGACTTATCTAAGAAAAAGAAGATAAAAAATAGGACAGTAAAAGGACAGCAAACTCACAGATATTAACAACCACACCTTAAACAAAAGCAAACTAAGGAAGCAACTAGAATAGGAACAGAAACACAGAAATGGAGATCACATGGAGGGTTAACAACAGGGGAGTAGGAGGAGGAGAGAGGGAGAAAAGGTACAGAGAATAAGTAGCATAGACAGTGGGTAGAAAATAGACAGGGGGAGGACAAAAATAGTATGGGAAATGTAGAAGCTAAAGAATTTATGACACATGGACATGAACTAAAGGGGGGATGTGGGTGGGAGGGGGTGTGCAGGGTGGAGGGGAAAGATGGGGGAAAATGGGACAACTATAATAGTATAATCTATAAAATATATTTAAAGAAAAAAGAAAATAATGTAGGTATGAGGAAATGGGCCCACAGAGGAGGAAAGTAGAAAATAGAAGAAACCTGGATCTTGACCATCCTTGAGCGGTTAAACCAGCCTTGGATTGCTTTACTTCTGAACTTGTTACACACAAAAAAACTAAACCCTTTGTTTAAACTGCTAGGGGTTGGATTTTCAATTGTTCTGAGACAGAAATATTTCTGTCTGATACAAAATATAGCAAAATGTAAATGTATCAAAGTATCAAATTTTAAATATATATATCCTTTCAAACAACTGATAAGGGTTCACTGAGGGAAATATTTGCACAAATACACACACACACACACACACACACACACACACGGATTTTACTACAGTTATTTGTAACAGGAAAAAAATTTAAACATATTTACCAAGAATTAAACAAACACATTGCAGGATCCATACAATGGAATACTATCAGTCATTAAAAATTACATTTATAATTTAATAATATATCATGAACAACTTTTCATTTAATTAGGAATAAGCATCCTATAAAAGTATTATAGCGCTGGCTGGTGTGACTGAGTGCTGGCCTGCAAACCAGAGGATCGCCAGTTCAATTCCCAGTCAAGGCACATGTCTGGGTTGTGGGCCATATCCCCAGTTGGGGGCGTGCTAGAAGTTGCCAATTGATGTATCTTTCACACATCAATGTTTCTCTCCCTCCCTTCCCATTTTTCTAAAAATAAATAAATATTATTATTTTTATGGAATTTTAAGAGATTTTTTAAAAAATATATTTTCATATACATGTGAAAATTCTGGACAGATAACACACTAAAATGTTACTGAAAATTATCTTTGTGTGAGCATAGTTTTATTCTTTATGCATTTCTGTATTTCATGAGTTGTTTGCAATACACAGTATAAATTTTACCCAAAATTATAAAATTATTATTTGCAGAAAGAAAATGAATAACTTAAACACAAGATGTGGGAGACCTAACTTGACATATGGCTCACATGGAAACAACTTAAGAATTGAAATAATATTGAAAAAAAATTGGCCAACTATTTTTTAAATTTAGACATTAAGTATAAGTGAATATCTAATTGATATCTAAAAGTATCAAAGCATTGTCAAGTTTATTCAAATAAAATCTTAAGACTTCTCTGTCTTATTAATTAACATAAATTACCAAAAAGCTAAAATAAGACAAAGGACAATCTTGGAAAATATTGTAACAAATAAAAGACAAAGACCCATAAGTATGAATTAAAGATATTATTTATAAATTAGTAAGAAAATGGCAAAGGACGTGAAGAGGCAACGCACAAAGAAAGAAAACAAATGGGCAATATAGTTTTTAAAGGCTAATCATACTAAATATGCAACTTAAAACAGCAATAAAATAAAATTTTCTTGCCAATAGCATAGGCAAAAAATGGTAAGTCTATACTTATGGTAACAAGGCAAGGTGACATAAACAGGTATCAGCACTAACAGAAGATATGTAAACTAAAACTAGATTTCTGGAAAGCAATTTGGCAATATAGATATCAAAACCTCATACTTTTACCCAGAGCTCTCTAGGAAATAATCAAATATGATATCAAAGATTAATAGTCTCCTTTTGCTGTTCTTAATTATTAATAGCAAGATCTTACAAATAATCAAATAGCCAGCAATACAAAAATAATTATTATGCATTCATGATTAAATTACAGACTTAAAACCAATGTTTTTTGAAAAATAACTTACAACAGTAGGAAATTTCATGTGATAATTAAAATAAAAATAGAATATAAACCACATCTGCAAATGAGCAACTGCTTAAATTTTTTTTATTTATAGATCTAAAACATAACCAGAAAAACACTAAAAGGATGGATGGAATTACGGATAGGTCCAGTTTTCATACATTTTCTTTATACTTTATGATCAAAGAAGAAACTTGAGGCTTTGTTTTAATTTTGCCTTTTTCTTTAAATGACCTGTGAGTTTAACTAAAACTAACCTGACAGATAGTTGGGTGAAATGAAAATAGTCATGGAGACCTGGATTCTGGGCAAGTTACTACACTTTTCAGTTGTGAAATAGAAATAACACCACCCTTAAAGAATTTGGAAAAATAACAATGCATCTGAAGTGCCATAAGGCACTTTTCCAGTAAAGATGTTTGTTAAAGACAAATGTTCTCCTTAATTTATAAACCCAATTAATGAGGGGTTTGTTTTTTTTTAAGGCTTTCTCTTAAGGTGTTTTATTTTGTTTTATTTTGTGCAAGGAAGTGGGTGGTTTAAAGATGATGGGTGGACTTAATGTGGTCATTCCAAATTTTATCTGAAAAATTTCATACCTAAGCATAGCTAAAGAAAATTCTGGAAAATGAAGGGTTCCTTGCTTTTTAAAATATTAAAACATCAGAAAGTAGGATGGAACAGTAATTTTAACTACGGAGTATGACACCATAATAGATAAATCAATTGAACAAAAATACAATCGAGAAATAGACTCAAGCATTCTGGATATTCTGCATATGATAAGTGGTGCGACTTCAAAATCAACGAGGAAAAATGGATAAATCACTACATGGTGCAAGAACACCTGGCTAGCCATTTGAAATTAGTCACCCTGGCTGGTGTGGCTCAGTGGATTGAGTGCCTGCCTGCGAACAAAAAGGTTGCAGGTTTGATTCCCCATCAGGGCACTTGCCTGGGTTGCAAGCCAGGTCCCCAGTTGGGGGCGTGCTACAGGCTGCCAATCAATGTATCTCTCATAAATCAATGTTTCTCTCCCTCTCTTTCTCCCTTCCTTCTCCTCTCTCTAAAAATAAAAAAAGAAAAGCATCAAAGCTGGATTCCTATCTCAATCCTTACATCAAAATAAATTCCCAAGTGATTTAATATTTAAAAGTAAATACTAAATAACAGAAATAGGTAGAAGTAAACCTGGAAGCCATGAAAGAAAAAACTGATAAATCACATAAAAATTAAAATACTTCCATATGCCATACTATCTCAAAATTTAAAAATTAGGAGAAATTTTTCTACATTTGCTACATACATAAAAAAGAGATCAACATCCCCATATGCAAAGAACTTTTGTTAAATTAAAGTGTTATAAGCCCCCTTATATCCTAATGCTCAGCCTATAAACTGTCAAACCTTTTTGAAAGAGAACTTGGCATCTGCCATTATTTTTTAAAATCTGCATATTCTTTGACTCAGTAATTCCAGTTCAAGAAATTTATCCCACAAAAAC
This sequence comes from Anoura caudifer, assembly GCA_004027475.1. Taxonomy (NCBI): domain Eukaryota; kingdom Metazoa; phylum Chordata; class Mammalia; order Chiroptera; family Phyllostomidae; genus Anoura; species Anoura caudifer. Next base: position 29,746 of record PVKU01011326.1, on the reverse strand, counting down.
ACTTAAGTGTGCAAAGATACATACAAGGATAGTAATTTCAGCATTATTAATGGCACAAATATTCATCAAAGGGGACTTTTAAAAATTACAGTACATGTATATTATGCAGCCACAAAAATGAATGATATATTTTAAAAATGATGCATAATCTATATCAAAAAGAAAGTTAATAAAAGAAAGCTTGAGAACATCATGTGTAGCATGATTCCACTTTTAAGTTATCAGGATACACATTTTTTAAAAAACTAGAAAAAGCTCTGACCAGTGTAGCTCAGTTGGTTGTGTGTCATCCTGCAGAGTGAAAAGGTCACTGGTTCAACTCCCAGTCAGGGCACATGCTTAGGTGTGGGCCTAGTCCCCAGCTGGGGCATGTGAGAGGCAACTGATTGATGTTTCTCTCACACATCAAGGTGAAAGATGTTTCTTTGAACATCAACGTGTGGTTACCTCACACACCCCCTACTGGGGACGTGAGCAGCAATCCAGGCATGTGCAACCCTTTGGGTCACAGGCCAGCACTCAATCCACTGAGCCAACCCACCAGTCAGGAAAAATTTTTTTTTAATTTTATTTATTTATTTTTAGACAGAAAGGAAGGGAGTGAGAAATATTGGGCTGGCAAGCTGAGACTCCACCAACCTGACCCACCTTGGACATCCCCAGAGACTCTGCCCCATCCATCTTACCAGCCCACCCAAGCTGCTTTTCCATATGAATGGCTGGTCTCAGCTCCTGCTTCACAACTTCCTAAATCCTCTCAAGCAATAGGTGGTCCCAAGCACAGCACTAGCAACAGCCAGCCTACATTCACAGCTTGGCTTTGCCTAGGAAACTCCAAGCCTAGCACAAGTAACAGCTTCCTTAGAATGCTTTATAGCTCAGCAGGGTACCCCAGGCAAAATAAAGATGGGGCCTGACATTAGCATGCACCACCCAGGAAACCCCAGGGCCTGCGCACCCAGTGGACAGCTACAGACCACTTTGGAGCACCAACACCCTGCCCCTGCACAGCTGATCCTCCACAGAAGGCAGAGGTTGGTGGTCATTGGTCACAGCCAGTCTCTGAAGGTAACTGGCCTGGGTGAATCCCTCCCATTGATCAGTCAACAGAAACCAAGGCTCAACTACAAGAGGAAGATGTGTGCAGCCCACACAAAGGGCATACACTGAGTATCCAACTTGAGTGATAGGGGAGGCTGTGCTGCTGGACCCTTCAGGACACCTACTACATTAGGCCACACTACCAAAACACGGAGTCAAAGCAGCTCTACCTAATACATAGAAATAAACACAGGGAGGCTGCCAAAAGGAGACATAGAATCATGGCCCAAAAGAACGAACAGATCAAAACTCCAGAAAAATACTAAACAAAATGAAGATAAGCAATCTATCAGATGCAGAGTTCAAAACACTAGATATAAGGATGCTCAAGGAACTTAGTGAGGATTGCAGCAGCATAAAAAAGATCCGGTCAGAAATGAAGGATTCATTAGTTGAAATAAAGAACAAGTTACAGGGAAACAACAGTAGAGTGGATGAAGCCAAGAATCAAATCAATGTTTTGGAACATAAGGAAGCAAAAAACAACCACAGAACAGCAAGAAGAAAAATGAATCCAAAAATATGAGGATAATATAAACAGCCTCTATGACAACTTCAAGAGGTCCAACATTCACCTCATAGGGCTGCCAAAAGAAAAAGAGCAAGAAATTGGAAATCTATTGGAAAAAAATGTGAAAGAAAAACTTCCCTAATTTGGTGAAGGAAAAAGACATGCAAGTCCAGAGCCCAAACAAGATGGATGCAAAGAGGCCCATGCCAAGACATATCATAATTAAAATGACAAAGGTTAAAGACAAAGAGAGAATCTTAAAAGTAGCAAGAGAAAAAAAGTTAGTTACTTACAGGGGAGTTCCCATAAGACTGTCAGCTGATTTCTCAAGAGAAACTTTGCAAGCTAGAAGGGATTGGCAAGACATGTTCAAAGTCATGAAAAGGAGAGACCTACAGCCAAGACTGCTCTACTCAGCAAAGCTATCATTTAGAATCCAAGGGCAAATAAAGAGGTTCCCTGACAAGAAAAAAACTAAAGGAGTTCATCATCACCAGACCATTATTATTTGAAATATTAAAGGGACTTATTTAAGAAAAAGATCAAAATGTGAACAATAAAATGGCAAAAAATACCTATCTATCAACAATTGAATCTAAAAAACAAACTAAGCAAAGAAGAACAGAGACAGAATCATGGATATGGAGAGCATCTGGATGGCTGCCAGATGGGAGAGGATGTGGGAAAATGGGTGAAGAGGTGAGGGGATTAAGAAGTATAAATAGGTAGTTACAGAATAGCCACTGGGATGTAAAGTACAGTATAGGACATGGAGTAGCCAAAGACCCTACATGCACGACGCAAAGAAATGAACAATGGTGGGGAGATTGCCTGAGGGAGCAGAGGGTGCTGGGTAGAAGGGGCAAAGGAGAAAAATCAAGACAACTATAATAGCATAATCAATAAAATATAATTTTTTAAATAAAAACAAAATTTTTAAATAATAAACAGAACCACCCCCACAAGATATATCTGATAAAGGACTGTTATCTAAAATATATAAACAACTCTAAAACTAAACAATAAGAACATGAACAACCTAATTAAAAGATGAGGCAAAAATTCTGACCAGATACCTCACAAAAGATATATAGATGACAAATAGGCATATGAAAAGAGGCTCAACATCATCTGCCACTAGAGAACTATAAATTAAAACAGTGAGGTACACCCTGACACATCCCCAAAAAGCAGAAGGTCACTAGTTTGATTTCTAGTCAAGGTACAAGCCTGGGTTTCGAGTTCAGTCCCAGGTTGGGGCGTGTGCGAGAGGCAAGAGATTGACATTTCTCTCTCATTTTGATGTTTCTCCCTCCCTCCTCTCTCTCTAAAAATAAATAAATAAAATATTTTTAAAAAATGAGATACTACTACACACCTACTAGAATGGCTAAAGTCCAAAACAAACACCTCCAAATGCTGACAAAGTAGAGCAACAGGAATTCTTATTCATTACTGGTGGAATACAATATGGTACAGCCACTTTAACATATCTTACCATATAATCCAGCAATCACACTCCTGGTATTTACCCAAATGTGCCAAAAACTTAACATCCACACAAAAATTTGTACTTTAACAGCTTTATTCATAATTGCCAAAACTTAGAAGGAACCATGATGTTCTTCAAGGCAGAAGGACAAATTGGTACATCCATACAATGGAGTATTAGTGAGTGCTAAAAAGAAATGAGCTATCAAGTCACCAAAAAGACATTAAAGAACTTCAAATCTACATTACTAAGTGAAAGAAGTCAATCCGAGAAACTACATACTGTTTGATTCCAACTATGTGACGCTCTGGCAAAGGCAAAACTATGGAGACAGTAAAAAGATCAGTGGTTGCCAGGGATTTAGGGGAAAAGAAGGATGAATAAGTGGAACAAAGGGGATTTTTAGGATACTATATGATACTACAATGCTCAATGGATACATGACACGGTGCATTTGTCCAAACCCATAAAAGAACACCAACAGTGAATGCTAATGTAAATGATGGACTCAGGGTGATGACGTGTAGGTTCACTAATTGTAACAAATGTACCACACTGGTGTGCAGTGTGGACACCGAAGGAGTCTTACAGGGGTAGGAGGTAAAAGAAACTGTACTTTCTGTTCAATTTTGTTGTGAATCAAAAACTGCTCTAAAAAATAAAGTCTACCAACTTTTTAAAAACTGTAACTATACCTGTATCCCCAGTGCCTACCTAGCACAATACCTGACCTATATAGTAAATGCTGAAAACAATACACAGCACAGTGCAAGGCATATAGCTAGCTTCTCCAATAAATCATAGTTGTCATTTTATTTTGAATATGATAGTGAATTAAAACAAATTGAGGGAATGTTAGCCTACATTAAAAAGAGTTGATCTTGATTAAAAAATATTCTTTTTGCTGTTCTTTGCATAAGTCCCATAGATTTTTTTTTATATCTGGTCACCAATATTAAGTACACCTTTTTAAGAAGAGCACTAGCAAACTACATGGTATTAGAACATCTGGCTAGCCTAGTAGAGGAAGCCAAGAAGAATGGTGAGGGTATATAGAATCTTCATATGAGAAACTGCCGAGATTGAAAGCTCTTTAAATACCTAAAGACCTTTTGTGTGGAAGTGAAAATAGCTTAATTCTAATCCATTCAAGAGGCCAGAAGCAAGGTGCAGAAGTTGTAGGAAACTGATCTGTCCTCAACAAAATCAGGAATTTTCTAATACAGTTAAACAGAAAATAGAAGTGTTCTAGAAAAACTAGATTTTCATCTGTTAGGAATAAATGCAGAACAAATTTCTACAATAGAGATGAATCTAAACTGTTAATGTCTCTTTTGTAACTCTCTACAGAGGCTTACTATGATCACAATAAAGTGAAAAACAGCAGCAGTTTCAGACTCTAGCAGGCAAAGGCCAGGGGTGCTGCCAAATGTCTTCCAATGCATAAGACAGCCCCAAAGCAAAGAATTATTTGGCCAAAATGTCAGCAGTACCAACAAACTACACAAACCACTTCTGACATATTCGATCAGTCACAGCACCTTGTCCATACACTGCACAAATCTTCTTTTGCCTTTCATTTGTGTTTTTAACTTTCTTGAAATAATAAAGCATAATATGCCAAAATGTTGTCTATCTTCTTCTATCTTCGATATTAAAATAGCTGCACAAAAATTCACCAATTTGGTAAGTTTTTTTTAAATGCACACTGATATGACAGCTGTCACAATACAGTCTAACAAAATATTTTTGAATGAAGTTAAAGACAACTAAGCACTAAGCACTACCAGAGCCACTGTACAGAAAAAAACATAACAAACTTTCTGGCCGACCCAATAGGTAACAAAAGCAGCAGGAGTTTAGAGAAAGTAGGTATCAATTGGGGATTAAATAGTAAATACCAAGTTTGTCTTGGCTTTTAACAGCCATAACCAAAGGAATGGCAACCCAGATCATGATTTACTCCTTCCACCCCATCAGATTTCCCACAATAAGTACCCAATCATATCCTGTGGTTACTGCTCTACCAGCCTTTCTGAACCCAGGTTCTATGACAAAATTAAGCCCTAATGCCCTAGGTATTCAATACATATAATGAATTAACTTCTCTCCTGTGCATCTGGAATGGTACTAGTTATATACTACAACCTCCATGAGGACAGGCACCTTGTCTGCCTTGTTCACACAGTTCATATTCAAATCATGTATGTTGAATAAATGAATAAAAGACTGGAAGCTACATATGTATTTATTTAGTTTCTCTTCTACCTCAGAATTTTCTCTATCTTTCTCACTCATCTTTTCCTTTTTCCCTTCTGTTCTGGAGGATGAGATCTGTCTCTCCTCTTCACACTCAAGCTCCTGATCCATCTTACCTGCTGTCAAGTCCTCAGAGGCCTTGATATCTTTAGGCTCTCCCTTTCCATTGGCAGTTCCTCCAGCACCTACAATTATTTAAATCTCTATTCTTAAAACATAAACACACGCTTTGTCACAATTCTATCAGCAGTTTTGAGTAGCCTACTTGTATGTGTATCACCATGATTTTAAAATTTAGTCTATACATGCTGCCTCTACCTATTTTACTTCTTCCTTACTGAAACTCTTCTCTTAGAGGATCTGATGCCTTAACTGCTGACTTCAACGATCACCTGTCTTCATTTGACTTCTCCATAGCACTTACTACTAGTGACCATTCATCCCCCTCCTCCTTCAAACTTGCTCTAATACTGACTTCTAATACTAATTTTCCTCATAATTCTGTTTTTATGATTAATCATTGGTTTCCTCATTCTCATCCAATCCATTCGTTTTATCTGTGGCCTTCTTCATAGCCTGTACTTTTGATGTAATAGCCTCAACGCAAGGCCCATCATTCAATAAGTATAAGCAAAGAGAAGTGTTCATCCTGGATGATTTCTAAGCGTTTGACTACCAAAAGTTTATCTACACCCCTGATTTCTTCCTTGAGCACCAGGCCTGTATTTCCAGCTATTTACTAGGTATTCCTACATGACTATCCCACTAGTACACCACATCAACATACATACCAAAACCAAATTTACCACTTTCTACTATTAAAATCCACCCTCCCATTGGTTGCCTACATGGATAAATAACATCTACATTCTCAGAATCCTCAATTTCTCTCCTGCCTGCACCCCAAACCAAATGTTTAGCAAGATGTTGTTTTACCACCACAGTATTTCTCACATCTATTATTTCCTTTTCTCCATTCTCGTTGACATAAATTATAATCCCATCATCTCTCTCCTGGGCACAGCACAGCCTAACCAATCTCCTTAGCTAAACTTCTGCCTGAAAACCAAACCACAGACCTAGCTACAACATCTAGAAAACCCCAAACTCCTTTGCTGGCAGCAAAGCTTTCCACCATTCAATCCCAATCCCTTTTCAAAACTGTCTCTAAACATGTTCCCCTAACACCAGATTATTCAGACCTCACTTCACACTGCAGATGCTCAGGCCACACCCTGCAAAAATTCTCACTCTCCTCTAACATTTCTCCAAGGCACCATTTCCATCTCTCAAAATTCTACACAGCTCTCCAGGTTTTCACTCAAACACAACTTCCTGATATAACTTGGGGTGCAGTGAGGATGGAATGGAGGGAGTGTCCCTTTGTTAACTAAACGTCCTGAATGACATAAGATGCTCCTGCTACATTTTGTAAATATTGTAAATGGGGAAGAGCTACCATATTATTGCAGCTGCATGTAGCACTCTGACTTTCAACGAATACCTATAGCTCATATTTATTCTTTGGTAAGCACTGTGCTGGGGATATTACTAATAGCCAGACAAAATGCCTTTTCCTCATGGAATCTGTCTGTATTCACCACCAGACTTTAAGCTCTGTAAGGAAAGGAGCACTGGATCTGCTACAAAACAAATCACTTCTACTTCTTTAGTCCCTAGTTTCCTGATCTGTAAAATGGGGAAATATAACTAGTCTTCAGAATTTCTTTCAGTGATATCTGTCTGTATCTACTACTCTCTAAAGGTTGCATTCATCTACAGAAAAACCAGCTACCACCAAAAGTCATTAACAAATGGAATCTGTCTCAAAAAGAACTAAAAGAATGTTAAGCAGCTTCAAACCATCTGATGGGACAAATAAAAATAATATTTAGGAAGGACATAACGTTATCATCAAATTTCTTCAGACCAGCATGGAGAAGAATGCCTTGGATTTCTTCTGTGCAGTCTTAGAGAGAAGAGAACTAAAACCAGTGGGTAGAAGTTATAGTGAGGCAAGATATCATTTAATCAAAAGATAAACAAAACATCAGAACTAGTCAAAACTAGAAAGTAGTGAGAGTTCCTTCTCTCCAGAGGCATTCAAATCAAAATCAGACTACCACTTAGAAGAGATTCAGGTACCTAATAAGAAAAGTGAACAGAGGTACCTTCCTTTACAGCTCTTCCAACAGAGGAAAACTATCTTCAATGGTTAGGCACCTCCTTGGTTCACATTAGGGAACCTAAGGCCCATTCCTCCATTAAATCATAAAATTCTTAAAAGCAGAATCTACATCTCATTCATTTCTATATCCCCTCCACGTTACCTAGCACGACTCTAAAACAGAAAAATAAATGTTTCCTAAATACTCCTATGAAAACTAAATTCAATTTAATGATCGTACAAGAGCACATCAAATTTCACTGGATAAAAACCTAGTGCATGATTCAGGTGAGATATTTTAGAAATCAGAGCCCTTAAGATTCAAAGGCAGTTCCATCCACATGTAGTCAGGTAAGTCATACAAATTAAAGTATATTACACAATTCTGGGCTATTGTATGTTGAGATACTGGAGTGATAATACCACTCAGCCATAAAAAAGGACATCTTACCTTTTGCAACAGCATGTATGGACCTGGACAGTATTATGCTAATTGAAACAGGCCAGTCAGAAAAATAGCATGTTATTTCACTTACATGTGGAATCTAATGAATAAAACAAACAAACAAAACCAAAACAGACCTGGCTGGTATGGCTCAGTGGATTGAGTGCCGGCCTGAGAACCAAAGGGTTGCTGGTTCAATTTCCAGTCAGGGCACATGCCTGGGTTGCAGGCCAAGTCCCCTGTAGGGGGTGCATGAGAGGCAATCACATGTTGATGTTTCTCTCCCTCTCTTTCTCCCTCCCTTCCTCTCTATCTAAAAGAATAAATAAAATCTTTAAAAAAAGACTCATAGATACAGAAAACAGACTGACAGCTGTTAGTGGGATGGGGACAGTCAGGGAACTGGGTGAAAAAGCTGAAGAGATCAAGCCCCCACCCCCCCCAAAAAAAAATCTCCTATACACAGACAATAGTATGGTGATTACTATAGGGAAAGGTGGGTGGAAGGGGTAGAAGAGGATAAAAGGGAGATAGTGACCAAAAAAGGCCTGACTTTGGGTAGTAAACACACAATAGACAGATGATGTGTGATAGAACTGTACACCTGAAACCTATATAATTTTATTAATCAATGTCACCCAAATAAACTCAATAAAAATTTTTATAAAATACTGTGAGGTAAGCACAGTGCTTCTGTCTTGAATCAAGCATCTGCAAGTTTAGTGGTTGGGAGATTGATGAAGCTGTAATAAACCAAATACATAAATTACTGAATAAATGGAGTTAAGACAACTGGCTATTCATTTAAAAGAAAAATAAAATTAGATCCCTATGTTACATCAAAACTAACTTCCACATGCAGGCAGCTTCCCCCAGCAAACCAAAACCAGCTTTCCAGCAAGTTCTGCCAAAATGAACTCTGCCCTTCAAAGGGCCACAGCTGCACCCTCACCAACAAAGTCTGGACCTCAGTTCTGGGACTGGCCTCTTGAAGATTTGTTCCTTGCTTGCCTGATCTGCCTCAGCCCTAGAGGTAGTGACTGCTTCTTATATCTGCTATTCCTGTATTCTTTAGTCTTCTATTTCTCTTAGGGAATCTGTGTAGTCAGTAATTCTTCATATTAAATACTCCATTTAAATTTGAAAATAAGTAAATTCCAGATGATTTAAATTACTAAATATAAAGGACAAAACAATAAAATTGTTGAAAATGAAGGCTTTTTTCAATAATAAACACAGGACTTGAGGAGGTCTTCCTAAGCAAGATGAGAAACCTAGAAACCATAAATTTTAAAAATGATCAGAGCTATATAAAAATTAAAGCTTTCTGCACAACAAAAGAAAAAATACATATAATTACTATGAGGAAAGTACAAATTAAAAAGCCTTCATGTCATCTACTTGCTTAAAACCTTCCAACGGCTCCTCTACAGCTCTAGGGCTGAAGCCCACTCAGACCAGCCCATACCTATTTCACACCCTCTCATTCTCTCTACCCCAGGCACTGAAGCACACAGGAACACAGACTGTTCTTTAGTTCTCTTACTCATCCTGCTTATTTCAAACAAAAAAAGTGGGAGGTGCAGGGGAGGAACTACTGCTCATCCACTGGATCTGGGGCCCAGGACCATGTCCTCAGAAACATTTCCTGGCCTCCCTAAATGGGTCCAACTCCTCAATTACAGGCATTCATAGCATTGTGTACCTCTCCCAGTTGCTCGGGCCAAAAACCTTTGAGTGATCCTTGACTCCTCTCTCTCGCATCCCATATCTAATCCAAATCCTGTTGGCCATGCGTGCAGAATGTAGCCAATATACCCTTAATCCAAGCCTCAACAATTTTTCCCTGGATTAATTCTTCTGTCTCCCTTTACTCTACTGCCAATTTAGCAGCCAGAGTGATTTTTTAAAACATGTCAGATCATGCCCTGGCTGGTGTAGTTCAGTGGATTGAGCGTGGGCTGCAAACCAAAAAGGTCGCCCAGTTTGATTCCCAACCAGGGCACATGCCTGGGTTGCGGGCCAAGACCCCAGTGGGGGCCATGTGAGAGGCAACCACACACTGATGTTTCTGTCTCTCTTTCTCCCTCCCTTCCCCTCTCTCTAAAAACAAATAAATAAAATCTTTAAAAAAAATACTGGTATTTAAAAAAGAAAACAAAAAACATGTCAGATCACATCACTCCTCTGCTCAAAACCTTTTCAATGGTTCACCATAGTGAAAGCCAGTATTTAATTTTTGGCTACAATGTAGGGCCCAAGAAGAGCTGCCCCTACCCCACTTACCTGTCACTTCATATCCTACTACGCTCCTCTTCCTCTCTCCCCCCACTACCCCCCCGCAGTCAACCCCAATAACTTCATTCCAGCCACAGTGGCCTCCATGTCATTCCCAAATATACACCCCTTCCTTAGACATTTGGGAAAACTGAGCCCTCTGTCTGGAACACTCTTCCCTTAGATACCCTCATAGCTAATTCCTCTCTTTCAAATTTTTGCTCAAATGTCATCTTATCTATAAAACTACTCTGACCACTCTACTTAAAACCAGCCTATCCTTCCTTTTACCCTGCTCTATTTTTTTCTTTTTCCCATAAGCACTTATCACCTAACAATCCATATCATTTGCTTATGTTTGATGTTTAATATCTGTTTCTTCCACACAACAGCAGGGTTACTTATTATCTGTGTTGCCCACTAATGTATTCCAAAGGCCTATAAGTGTGCCTGGCAAATAGTACACACTTATATTTGTGGAACAGTTTTATATATTTGGGAGGTTTATCTAATTAATGGCATCTGATTCACTACCTAGGAATGGGAACTGGGTTTGGTTCTGTTGGTTATTGCACTTTCTAGAGCCTAGCATGGGGCTTGTCGTAGACTAGACATGGAAACATTTAACTGAAGAATATCATTTTTTAACCCATCAGAAGACACAAATTCAAAACAACTAACATTATCCAGGGCTTGTAAGAGTGTAAAAGAAATCCATCCTTTCATGTACTATTGGAGGTATGTAAATTGATACTTCTTTTGTGAGTAAACTAGCAATAGCCATTAAAATTTAAACCACTCAAAGCTTATGCCCTTTAATTCAGTATTCTTACAGAAGAGTACCTGAAAAGTATGTAAAAGTATATCAATTCCAGCACTGCTTATAAAATAATGAAAAAAAATCTACAGCAATCTACTTGTCCATCAACAGAGAAACAGGCACATAAATTATGCATGGTACAGGCATGTGATGAAATACTGTGTAACAAGAATGAGGTAGATCTATAACAGTGACCTGAAAAGTAGTCCATGATCTAGTAAACAGACCAGAGGGCCCAAACATCAGATGATCTGGATTTGAATCCTAGCTCCCTCCTCTTCCTAGCTATATAATTCCAGGCACTTTTAACTTCTCTAGGCTTCAGTTTCCTCATCAACAGAATAGGAACCACAATAATATTACAATAGTACCCACCTTACTAACACAAAGTTTTCCTGAAATAATGCATGCAGTGCTTATAGCACATTACCTGGCCACATAACCATTTACAAGTATATAATAATTACAACTAACATTGTTTTTTAGCTAATATTTATGAAGTAAAAAAAGACAAGTTGCAGACCTATGTATATAAACCAATTTTCAACCAGTGTGCAGCAAAAAATTTTAAAACATACAATACCTGTCTATTTAGGAAGAGGCACTGACCTCCTTTCCCTTTGATTGTCAAATAAAAAAATGGCATCAGCCAACAACAATAGTCATCCAGGGTGAATGAACCAAAATTAAACCTTTTTTTCACATTGGCAAAAAATGCGTTTTTTGGTATGTTGCAGAATTTTAGTAGTAAGCTTACGTGTGCCATGAGATGAAAATCGCTGATGTAAACCATGTCCATTTCAGGACAGGGGGAAAAAGTAGAATGTCTGTGTAACTATAGAAAAAGTCAAGAAGAACTGAAAACTTAATAGTGGTAACCTTGGGAAATAGAAGACACACTTAATATACATACTTTTTAGAAGATAGTGTCTTTAAATAAAAAATAAAAGAAAATCAGACCAAATGCTTTAGATTTTAAAACATAAAAATTTGAAGATGTTTAACATTATATATAATTGTTAATTCTCAACGTAAAATGGAATAATCAACTGAAATCTGTTTAGTTATTGAAATTACCTTTTCTTTTCTTTTTTTTTTTAATTTATCCTCACCCAAGGACATGCTCATCAATTTTAGAGAGAGAGAGAGGGAGGGAGGGAGGGAGGGAGGGAGGGAGGGAAAGAATCACAGGTGTGAGAGAGAAATATTGATCTACTGGATGCATCTTGTATAACCTCTGACCAGGGACCAAACCCACAACCTAGGCATGTGCCCTGACCAGAATTGAACTCAAGACCCTTCAGGTTACAGGGACAATGCCCACCCAGTTGAGCCACACAGGTCAGGGCAAAATTACCTTTCGATCAATCAATGTTTCTCATATTGATGTTTCTCTCCCTCTCTTTCTCCCTCCCTTACCCTTCTCTAAAATTAATGAGCATGTCCATGGGCAAGGATAAATTTTTTAAAAAGAAAATGTAATTTTAATAGCTAAACAAATTTCAACCAATTATTCCATTTTATCTTGATAATTCAACAAATATATATAATGTTAAAAATCTTCAAATTTTTATATTTTAAAGTCTAAGTTAAACTATATCTTAGAAGCTTTTGGTCTGGTTTTACTTTACTTTTTTATTCTACATGAGGAAAAAAAGATGCTTCATCAAAAAAAGAACAAAACTTTTTGATAAGTTTACAAAATAAGAAATCAAAGAGAATAAAATTATTACACTTCATCCTGTCAGTTGCACACAAATCGATTCTTTTCTTAACCTACCACATCTCCATGAAAACAGACATGCAAAAAACAAAAAAAAGAGTCAAGTCTGGGGGGATGGGGGGAAAGGATTAAGATATACAAATTGCCAGATATAAAAACTGTCACACAGTCACAGGAATATAAAGTATACCATAGGGAAAACAGTTGATAATATTGTAACAACTATGCATGGTGTCACATGAGTACTAGACTTATCAGGGTGATCACTTTGTAAGATATATAAATGTCCCATCACTATGTTGTACACCTGAAACTAATATAATATTGTATGTCAACTGTAATTGAAAATTTCTAAACAATGTTAATATAAAAGACAACTGCTTTTAAAATGAAATAAAAGCAAAACTAAGCAGTTATCTTTCATTGTCAGTTTGACTAAAAGAATTCTACAATCTTTTTCTTGATCAGCAGGCTAGGAAAGTCTAGTGTTTAAAGCTAATGTTAAGAAGTGACCTATATTAAGTTCAGCTAAAGAAAAAAGTCAAATCCTCAAGATGAACTTCTAAGAAGATACTGACACAAAGCACTCATACCATATTCTCTATCCTTTTGTAAACAGTAGCTGTGGCTGCTCATTTACTATACTAATTGAAAATAAATACTGTAATCTATGCAAACTAAAAATCATCCTAGTCACAAGATTTGAAAAACAGGGAACAAACCTGTACTAAGAATAGTAAGATACAAGATTTCCTAAAGCAAAATTTCCTAGCCTTTTCAAGTGCTTAGTCACTTCTGCCTATTTACAACGAAGACCATTTCACATCTTGAAAGAGGCAGGGAATTTTGATTCCAGACTGTCATGTCACCTGAGCCACCCTAGAGTTTGTTTCCATGCAATTCAAGAGATGGCAGCAACCAGCTAAGCATACCTACCACTCCAGATCAGAACGAGAAGTCACTGGAGCTCTCTGTATTCTGCCTCTGTCTGCAGTAACAAAGAGCGGTTTGTGGAAAATGCACTCTTCTTCCCCCACACCAAATGCAAAAGGTGAGAATTAAAATGTAGCCTGAAAACATGCCAGTTTCCGCTCTCTGAAAGCCAAAAAAGAAATGCCTCCCTTCTTTTCTGCTGAAAGGAAAACAGCAGGCAGTACCCTTACCTGTGGGGACTGGACATCCCTCCCGAGGCAACTAACAAAACCTAAAACTACAGGCTAACATGCTTTGAAGCACACTTCTAAGAAAGTAGCCTGTAAAATCTGATAACATTGTTTCAGCTTCCCCAAAAGCAAGAACAAAGAGTAGGGTTTTCATAAAAAGTTATTTTAAGAGACAAACGTAGGCAAAGTTAAGTTTTAAGTGCCTACTATGTGCCCAGCACTATAAACCAGCATTCCACTCACATTAAAAGCTTGGCACACACGATTATAGAAATACACATAAAAGAACTTTCTCAACTAGAGTAAGACCTTGCCAAAGATCAAGTACATTCTTTCCAAACGTAACTCCTCCAGGTAGTAAAAACCTGGAAGGATGTGGTCAATCGCTAAAGCTTCCCAGGTCACGAAGGACTATGACAACCAACTGAGATTATTTAGGATTCAAAAAAAAAATATTAAGTGCTATAAAAGACACGTTCCCCCCACTTCAGTATTTTCAAACACTATTCTCAATAACCTCAAAATAATACTAATCACTTTACATACATACATGTTGCCATCTTTATAGATAAAATATACAAGCATGAATTAACTTTTCATTAAGTGAGACTACTGACGTTCAAAGAGTCTAAGAAATTTGCCCACAACTTTTTAGCGAAGGATACAAGTCCTTTAGACTGCCAAGGCCCCAGCATTTACCGTGAAACCACACAGACTCTCCAGGAACGCTATTCAATCTTGTTACTGAACCCAACTAGTTTTGTCACAAAATTCGGTGCAAAGCGCCAGGATATTACCGATTGGGGGAGAACAAGGGCACACGACCACTACCTAACCAATGTTTTTTTTTTCTTTAACGAATATAGCATGTTCCCAGTTTCTATTCCCCCCAGGGGCAGAACCCACGTGCCAGCCCTACGGCTTTCCCACGGCAGCTCCCTTTCCACGCTCCCCAGCTCCTGCCAGGTCCCCAGCAGCCTCTCCACACCCTTCCCTCCTCCTTCCGCTAGCGCTGCCGCCGGCGCCTCCCGCCCCCTCCCCAGACACTGCCGCCCAGGCCCCCCGCGCTGCCCTCGCGCGCAGCCGGCGCCAGAACTCG
The DNA here is from genome assembly GCA_004027475.1 of Anoura caudifer. NCBI lineage: Eukaryota > Metazoa > Chordata > Mammalia > Chiroptera > Phyllostomidae > Anoura > Anoura caudifer. The sequence continues at coordinate 14,689 of PVKU01011326.1, read as the reverse complement.
CGCGCTCCCGCCTCAGCCCGACTGGGTCACCCCCGGGGCCTGCGCGCACCCTCCCCGCTGCCCGGAGGTTCCACCGCGACACCGGCGCCGGGCAGGCCGCGCCCGCCCCGCCTGCCATGGTGGGCGCCTCACCGTCAGGCTGAGAAGCCGGGCCCGACTGCGCCATGGCCAGGCGGCGGGCCTCGGGGAGGGGATGGGCGGGGAAGCGGCGTCCCGAGCTCCCGCGGGCTCAGCTGGCGGAGACAGCGTCGACCCAGCCGCCGCCGCCGCCGCCCAGGGAGGAACCGCTAAGGCTGGAGCCGCCGGCACCGCCACAGCCGCGGGCAGAGACGGACCCGAGCGCCGACCTCCGCCTCCTCATCCTGACAGCGGGAAATAAGCGGTGCGCAGGCGCGGGGGGGATGGGGCCGCACGTGACGTCGCCCTGAGGGGAAGGGCGGGGCTTCGCTAAGGGACCGGGAACCCTGGAGTGGGGAGGTTCGGACGCGGCCAAGCGGGCTGCGAGAGTAGCAGACCAGGTTGAGTAGGGGAGGCGAGTGAGGAGTACAGGGTAGTGAAAGAGAAAGAGCGCGGCGCGAAACACACTTAAGAGTGGCCGCTTCCAGGGTTCCGCTTCAGAACAGAGGCAAAGAAAAAATAGTAAAAAGAAGGCCGGGTGGTGAAGTGAGTGCACTTCCAGCCTCTAGCTTTTGTAACTGTGACCTTGGGAGTGTCACTTAAACCTCTTTGAGCCTCACAGCCTTCATTTGCATAACGGCTAAGAAGAGTTTAAATGAGGTAAAACGTGAGGAACTGTTACAGACTTACTTTCCACAATACACCTGTGCACGATGTGACTTGGAAGCCAGGCACCGTGGTAAATGCTGAGGACACAGCCAGACACAGCCCCTGCACTCCAGCGGAGACGAGAGGTGGTATGCAGGCAGTACTACCTTTACATCAATACACGAACTAGGGACTTGCCTGCCTTAGGCCCATGGTTTAGAGACTCCCCTGGCCACACTCCTCCCACTGGGTGAGTCCACAAGTTCCAGGGAACAGGCCCACCTGGGATTGTGCCCCTCCTTCAGGACCGAGTTCTGGGAACCCCAGGCCCCAGAAGTCCCTCCACAAATGGCTGGATGCTGTGGCCTCTTCCCCAGGTACATTCTCTCTAGGGCAGAGTCAGGGCATCCCTAAAAGTGGCTAAGGGGCAGCTGTGTTTGGGGTAGGTAGCACAGCAATTGGACATTTGAGCTGCTGTGTTCACAGGTCCCGAGTGCAGGACAGGGGTAGGAAGACAGATGGGCTATGGGTCAACAGTGCGGCCAGGGCCTGCATACCCCTCATCACCTCATTCAAGAACATAAATCTGAGGAGTCCAGGAATTCTAAATTTGAACCAGCTCTTCTGCATCATTAAAGATGTACATTCATCAAAGTAGAATACAATTACATTAAGGTTAACAGTTAGTTGAAGTGATTTATAATTTTAAATAATTTAGGTAGACATGTGACATCTATTTGTACTTTTGCCCTAAATCTTACAAACATTGTGGGAGGGCCTATATACAAACTCCAGTGTTTTGTGCCATTAATATTGTCAGATGGCTAGTGTGCCTTTGAGAGAGCAAACAGGGTCGTTGTCCCCACACCCTCCTCTCCATAAATGACTTTCCTGGGTTAAGAAATCCATGCTTGGCAGGGAGACCTTTGTCCAGGATAGGGCGGCCCAGTCAGTGCCTCCTCTGTCTTATGATGACTAACACGAGGTGGGGGCCATAAAGATAGCAGTTGAGAATGACCTTAACAGAAGGGGCTCCTTCTAGTAAGAGGCCATTGGTAATCTGGGACATTTACTGCCATTGGTAATCTGGGACTGGAAGCCAGACCCTCAAGAACGTCACTCAGAAATTGTCAGGCTGCGGGTTTGGATACTTTGAGTTCCCCATGCCAAGGAGGTGGTTGAAAAATAATTTTCAAATCAGATAGGAGATGTAAGAGTTGTGTACACTTTCATATCTTTAGGTTAAACCCCCAAGCCCAGCAATTCCACCCTTAGGTATACATTAAAAGAGCCTTGGCTGGTATGGCTCAGTGGATTGAGTGCGGGCCTGCAAACCAAAGGGCCACCAGTTCGATTCCCAGGCAGGGTCCATGCCTGGATTGTGGGCCAGGTCCCCGGTGGGGTGCATGTGAGAAGCAACCACACATTTATGTTTCTGTCCCTCTCTTCCTCCCTCCCTTCCCCTCTCTCTAAAACTAAATAAATAAAATCTTTAAAAAAAAAACTAATGTGTGCTCCAAGCTTTTATTAAGTGTAAAAGAGATTATTTTTATGTTATGAAGGAAATTGGCAATAAGAGTTAAACACATAAAATAATTAGTCACCAATTACATTGCACATGTGCACCAGGAGACACATACAAGGATATTCATAGTAGTGTAATACAATAAATACATAGGTAACCCAAATCTTCATCAACAGTAGAATGGATAAATTATGACTCTGGGAAGCACAAACTTTGATGTAATTTAGGTGACAAATATTTTGGAGTATTTGCTGGTTACAAGCTTAAAATGAGCAAATTCAAAGCAACTGCTTTAAAGCACTCATTTTGTGCTTCATTAATAGAGTCACAGAGTTGTATGTTACAGGAGGTGATACCTCTCCTGCACTTTGCCCTGATCAGGTCACATCAGCTGCTGCATTGGTTGTGCTTCTCTTTTTCTTTCCCTCTCTCAATCTCTCTCTCACTGGAACCCTGATTCTCAAGGGCAGGAAGGGATGAGGGACAGGGTCAGGGCACCATACTTCTCTGGCTTTCAATAAGGGACAGCTTCAGGTCAACTTATAGGGAAAGGACATGAATCAGGGGATTCTCCCCCAGGGCCAGTCGGCTTGAAGGCACAGGATTCCCAGGAAGAGCCCATGGGGCAGACACCATTATGTCTTCAGCCATAATCCTCCAACTAGGTCCCTCTCTCTCCAATTTTCCTGTGGTCCATTTGTCCCTGAGCAGCTACCTTTCCTTCCTGATACCTGGCAAGGGAAGAGAGTGATTGGGAATAATTGCTCGAAACCATCCTTGTCCCATCCTCCTCTTCAGTGAGAAGTATATGGTAGGGTGCACCAAACTGATGGATGACTTCTCTCTCATGCTCTCAACAGGTACAGACTGATGTCCAAGGAAGCACTCCAGACTGTTGACTCAGAACACATTTTTAACCTCTTTGAGCCCCTGTTTACTTATCTCTAAAATGGGGATAATAGACTGGCTTCATGGCCCATCAGGAGCACTAAAGCAATAAAGTACCTACCCCTAACACACAGTAGTTGCTTTATAAATGTCTGCTTCCTCCTCTCCTTCTCTCCTTTCCTTCCTTTGTTCCTAGATCAGGAGTTTCCATCCTGAGGAAGAAGGATTCCTGCGCGTTAGAAGTCAGTCTGTGAAGGTATACCTAGAGATCCAGGGCAGAAATGTCTAATATTCCCAAAGCCTAACTGAACTGTTCCATTTACACTAGATAAGGTCCCTAGACTAAAATGTAGGTTTCTTTGCTTTGGACAGAATTTATATCACATTGCTTATCTCATGCTGATTAGAAGTTCTTAGTCAAGCTCTGCATTAGCTGTTGATTAATAAAACAAAGAGGATCCATTATTACTTAATATATGTAGTTTGCTAGATAGACAAGCATCTTTACATCTGGTGGGTGCTTTCTTCTCTGGAAATTCCCCTTTTATATAACATCAACCACACAGTGGCATAACTGCCTGGAAATAAAAATCACTGTGTATTTAACAGTGTATACCATGTGCCAGACACGGGACACAGTATTTTACCAATGTATTAATTTGTTTAATCCTCTTAAGAACTTCATGATGAGGATATGATAGGAGGGGGGAACTGTTGTCAACCCATTTTATAGAAGATGTGACCAAAGAGGTTAAACAATTCTTCCAAGATCACAGAGCTAATAAGTGATAGAGATGGAAGTCACACCCAGATGATCTGGGTCCAGTGTCCATATGTGTAACTTCCAGGTTACATTTATTGGCAACTAGTTATGTGTCTCTCTTTTCCATTGAGGAAAGATGTCAACTCCCAGGAAACAGACAGACAGAGTCACTTATTTCTAATGTCATATGTCTAGTGCCTAACATGAGATGCTCAATAAATACTTGTTGAATGAATAAATGAATGGGTAGATGAACAAATGAATAACATTAGAAATATATGGAGCAAATAATAAGGCATCTTTGATGGTGATAAGATCTGTAGTCTGCAGCTTAAATCTGTGTGATTCAATTCTATTTGGTCATCATTCATCTGACTTTCACTTCTTTTTTTAAAGATTTTATGTATTTATTTTTAGAGATAGGGGAAGAGAGGGAGAAAGGGAGGGAAAGAAACATCCATGTGTGAGAGACACATTGATTGGCTGCCTCTCACACACCCCCAACCCAGTCACCAATAAAACTGGTGACCCTTTGGTTCGCAGGCCAGCGCTCAATCCACTGAGCCACGCAAGCCAGGGCTACTTCATTCCTTTTAACTCCCACATAGTTTTCCATTTTGGTAAATGGTTAGGTTAATTACAATTTTTCATTATTTTCAAACAATGCTTCAAAGAACTTATATGAGTTGTCTTCCAGGATACCTACCTACCCACTTGGAATTGCCAAATCAAAAATCAAGGTGCACCCCTATGTTCATTGCAGCGTTATTTACAATAACCAAGGTTGGGAAGCAGCCCAAGTGTCCATCAATAGATGAGTGGATAAAAAAGCTGTGGTACAGTTACACAATGAAATACTATGCAGCAGTAAAAAAAAAAAAAAAGGAACTCTTACCTTTTGCAACAGCATGGATGCACCTGGAGAGTATTATGCTGAGTGAAGTAAGCCAGTCAGAGAAAGACAAGTACAATATTATTTCGCTTACATATGGAATCTAATGAATAAAATAAACTAACAAACAAAATAGAAACAGACTCATAGAGACAGAGAACAGACTGACAGCTGTCAGAGGGGAAGTGGGTTGATGGGCTGCATGAGAAAGGTGAAGGAATTAAGAAAAAAACAATGAAACAAAACAAAACAACTCATAGACACAGACAACACATGGTGATTCCCAGAGGGAAAGAGGGATGGGGGGAGGTAGAATAGGATAAAGAGGAACAAATGGTGATAGAAGGAGACTTGACGTGGGGTGGTGAACACACAATATGATATACAGATGATGTGTTATAGAATTGTACACCTGAAACCTATATAACTTTATTAACCAATGTCACCTCAATAAATTTAACCTAAAAAAGGGTCATGAACATTTTTTCCATTATGATACTAATGAATTACTCTCAAAAAGTATCACGTCAACGTGTATCCCTACCAACAGTGTATAAATGTATTCATTTTTGTACATCCTTGCCAATGTTGGCTTTTACCATTCTTCTTTATATCTGCCAATCTGAATGGCCAAAGATCATATATTAATATCATTTTAGTAAGCATTTTCCTGAATATCAGTGAGGTTAGAAATCTTTTCATATTTTTATTAGCTGTTTGTATTTTTTCTAAAATAAAATGTATATACATTTTGCCTATTTGTCACTGGTTGTTTGTCTTTTATTATTGACTCATAGGAGCTCTTAACATATTCTGGCTATTAATCTTTTGTATATTATATGTGGTGTATTTTCTTCCAGTTTGTTTTTTAAATGTTTTTGAAGATTTTATTTACTTTTAGAGAGAGGGGAAGGGAGGGAGAGAAACATCATTGTGTAAGAGAAACATTGATCCATTGCCTCTTCACATGCCCCCAGCTGGGGACCTGGCCCACAACCCAGGCATGTGTCCTGACTGGGAATTGAACCTGTGACCTTTTGGTTCTCAAGCTTGTGCTGAATCCACTGAGCCACACCAGCTAGGGCTGTTTTTTAAATTTTAATAGTACTGTTAGTGTTATTTATGTACAGAAGTTTTACATTTCATGCTAACTTATTTTTTTGCAGCTTCTGAATTTTTCATCTTATCCAAGAAGGCCTTTCTCTCCCACCACTCTGGCCCTCGTTCCCCCTGCTCCAGTCATCCAGGCTTTCCATTGTCTCTTGAACATGCCAGGCCTGTTATACTCTGAGGGCTTTTAGAAAGTTTCTCCTCTTTTTGCACAAATGTGACTGGTATTCTTCCCCTCCACATTTTCCTATGGCTGCTTCCATCTTCCCACTCAGGTTTCATTCAAAGCAGCCCCATCCCACCCTCTGTTGTTGAGTTGATTTTATTCAGAGTCTCTCCCCAACCTGGTTGCTGTTCTGGACATCTTAGTAAATCAGCAAGGAAATTCACCTTCTTTTTAAAAACCAGGTTGAGGGTTTTTTTCTCTTGCAACAAAGATAATTCTAGTTAATATATTTATAGAAGTTTATCAATTAAAAAGGTGGCATTTCAAATCAATGGGGAAATAATAATGTGGGGACAAATGCCTATCCATCTGAAAAAATAAATTTATATTCCCTATCTCAAACCATATAAAGTTATTCTTAGATTAAAAAGCTAATACAAAAAAAACAAATCTATAACTAAAGTTTTGGGAAAACTATTGTATTCTATTTTATGCCATCTACTATGGGAAGTCATTGGACAGTTTTAGACAGAACTCTATTTAAGAGTTCTAGCAGCTATAGCAGCGGTCCTCAACCTTTTTGGCACCAGGGACCAGTTTCGTGAAAGGCGGGCTGCAGGTGAGCTTCACTCCCCGCTGTGGATGGGCAGGGGACAGGAGATGGAGCCCAAGCAAGCTTGCTTGCTGCTTGGGTTCTTAACAAGCTGGGGAAAAATATTGGTCCTGGTCTGGGATTGGGGACACCCAAGCTATAGGATTTGATTTGCTTTTTTCTATAAGAATGCATTTATTAAAGCTTGGAACAATAAAACAAGGAAGGGTTTAGCATAGAAGAAGCAAAAAGAAAGCTTGGGCTGGGCTACCTGAGCCCACTGGGAAGTCAGAGAAAAGGAGACTTGGGGACAGGTTCAGGAGATTAGCCTGGGTCAAGCTGCCAGCTGTCTTATTGCCTTATTGATTTACATTTTTAAGAGATCACCCTGATCACTGTTTGGAAAATGGATTGTGGGGGAAGGGAGAGGTAAAGATGGAAGAGGGGAGGCCAATTAGTAAGTGCTGCCAAAGTCAGGGAGATGAATGATGGTGGCTTGGTCCAGGATTATGCCAGGGGAGATACAGAAGAATGATCAGGTGTTTGGGCTATAATTTTTTTTGATGAGCATTTGCTGAGGGGAAATATAAAGAGTTCTTTTTTTTTGCCACAGTAGATCTAAGAGCCTATTGGGTATATAAGTGAAAATGTTGAATAGATAGTTGGATATGCAAATTTAGAGCCCAGGTATGGGCATATGGTTTGGGAGTCACCAGCTTAGATGATATTTATAGTCAACAGCTAGGACACGCAAAGAGCTCTGAAAGAACCTAGAGAAACGAAACCAAAAACCTGATAGAAAAAAACGGGCAAAGAACATGGCGGTTCGTTTTAAAAGGCATCAAAATTTCTTGAAACATATCAAATGAATCTCAACCTTACTCAAAATAGAATTCGAACTGAAACTACACTGAGAAACTGTTTCTCACCCAGTAATTGCCAAAAATTCAAAAGGTTGAAACCTACTGTATTAGTGAGACTGGGAGGAAAATAGGTGCTCTCTTACATTGCTGTTGGAAGCAGAAAATAGAACAAATGCTGTGGAGGCAAAACTTGTAATATTTAACAAAGTTGTATATTCATGTGCATTTACTCTTGACCTGGTAATCTCTTTTACGGGAAGTTACCCTGAGGATATATCTGCAAAAAAATGAAACAACAAATGCGCAAGGTTATTAATTGTGGCATTATTTTTAATATCAGAGCATTAAAAACAACCCAAATGCCACCTAAGCTACAGAGGAAACCTGTTGAATTAAAGATGGTACAGCTAAATAATTGAACACAACATAGCCATAAAAGAGAACAAGGAGGAGTTTTATGTTCTAGTGTGAAGTGAATGCCAAGATATATTGTTAAGAGAAAAAAAGCAGGCTTCAAAAATTATGTACAATATGCTACATTTGTTAAGAAAAATGGGGGAAATAAACCTATTCCTTAGTTTCTAATTTTTTAATTACAGCTTCATTGAGATAAAATTCAACCTTTTAATGTACATGTCAGTGAGTTTTAATATATTCATTAAGATATACAGCCATCATCATAATCAATTTTAGATCATTTTCCTTTTTTTCTTTAAAGATTTTATTTATATATTTTTACAGAGGGGAAGGGAGGGAAAAAGGGAGAGAAACATCAATGTGTGGTTGCCTCTCATACTCCCCTTACTGAGGATCTGGCCCGCAACCAAGGCATGTGCCCTGACTGGGAATCAAACCAGTGACCCTTTGGTTCACAAGCCAGCACTCAGTCCACTGAGCCACCCCAGCCAGAGCTAGAATATTTTCATCAATATACACAAAAAAGCCCTGTATCTATTCCCCTCTCCCTCTATCCTCTGGAAACCACTTTTCTAATTTCCATGTAAATGGATTTTTCTGTTCTGGACATTTCATATAAATAGAACCACACAATATTTTGTCTTTTGTGTCTGGCTTCTTTCACTATGTATAATGTTTTCCAGGCTCATTTGTGTTGTAGCATGTATCAACACTTTGCTTTCTTTAGTGGCCAAATAATATTCCATTTTGTAGATATACCACATTTTGTTTATCCATTCAGCAGTTAAGGGATGCTTGGGTTATTTCCATATAACTGCTGTGAATATTCATGTACAAGTTGTTGTGTAGACACTTGTTTTCATTTCACTTGGTTATATAACTATCAGTGGAATTAGTGGGTCACATGGGAACTCTGTATTTAGGATTTTGAGGAATTGCTAACTGTCCTTCAAAGTGGCTGCACCATTTTACAATTCTACTAGCAATGTATGAGCATTCCAAATTCTCCACTTCTTTGCCAACACTTGTTATTTGTTGTCCATATTTTTTATTTTAGCCATTGAAGTGAGTGTAAAGTGGTGTCTTACTGAGATTTGGAATTGAGTTTCCCTCATGGCTAATGATATTGAGCATCTTTTCATGTGCTTTATTGGCCTCTTATGTCTTTTTTAGTATCTTCTCATATGCTTATTAGCCAAGTGTATATCCTCTTTGGAGAAATGTCTATTCATACCATCTGCCCATTTTCCAGCTTATGGAGATATAATTGATACATATAATATTATATAAGTTCAAAGTATATCTTTGTTGATTTTTTTTAATTTTAATTTATTTTTAGAGGGGGGGAAGGGTGGAAAAAGAGAGGGAAAGAAACATCAATGTATGAGAGATATCAGTTGGTTGCCTATTGCACATCCCAGATTGGAGAGCTAGGGCACAGCCCAGGCATGTACCCTGATTGGGAATTGAACCAGTGACCTTTCAGTTCTCAGGCCAGTGCTCAATCCACAGAGCCACACCAACCAGGGCTCTTTGTTGATTTTTAATTTGTTTATTTTTTCTTTATATTGTTGAGTTGTAAGAGTTCTTTTTATATTCTAGATTCAGGTCCTAAATGAGATATGTGACATTTTGAATGAACAGAGTCCTTCAATTTTATTCTTCTTTATAAAGATTGTTTTGGCTATTCTGGGTTCTTTGAATTCCCATATAAATTTTAGGTTCAGCCTGTCAGCTTCTTCAAAGAAGCGAGCTGGGATATTGAAAGACATTGTTGAATCTGTAAATAATTTTAAGGAGTTTTACCATTTTAGCAATATTAAATTTTCCAATCCATGAATATGGTATATCTTTCCATTTATTCCTGTCTTAAATTTCTTTCAACAATATTTTATAGTCTTCAGAATATGTATTTTGTATTTCTTTTGTTACATTTATCCCTAAGTATTTTATTTGAGCTACTGTAAATGAAATTAATTTCTTAATTTTATTTTTAGATTTTTCGCTGATAGTGTATAGAAATACAATTGATTTTTGTATATTAGTCTTGTATTCTGCACCCTTGCCAAACTCATTTATTAGTCTTAATAGTTTTTTAGTGTATGCCTTAGGATTTTTTCTATACAAGATCATATCATCTGAGAATAAAGATACTTTTTCTTTCCTATTTGGATGCCTTTTATTTTATTTTCTTGCCCAATTGCTCTGGATTGAACTACAGTCTTATATTGAATAGAAGTCATGAGAGTGAACATCTTTGTATTGTTCTTTTTAAAAATATTTATGTATGTATTTATTTGTTTAATAATACATAAATAAATATTTTATTATTTTTTAAGATTTTATTTATTTATTTTTAGACAGGGGGTAGAGAGAGAGAAAGACAGTGAGAAAAACATCAATGTGTGGTTGCCTCTCACACACCCCCTACTGGGGACCTGGCCAACAACCCAGGCATGTGCCCTGATGACCCTTTGGTTCACAGGCCAGCACTCAGTCCACTAAGCCACACCAGCCAGGGTGTAAATAAATAAATATTTTAACTTGGTCCCGACTGGGACCAAATCTGCAACCTAGGCATGTACAGTGACTGGGAATCAAAGGTAAGCCTGGGACATATTTTGTGCCAGAAAGCAAAGAAGACTAAAGAAAGCTCAAAGATGAATGGAAATGTCAAAAAGAAACAGGAGACAGTAAAGTGGCTTCCCCTAGCCAAATTAGTGACAATTTGAATATCAAAATAAATGATGGTAATGGTACATAATATATTAAATTTAAAAATTCCATTAGTCTCTAGCAGTACTAAAATCAAATAGGGAAAAACTCTTATTCATCAGAGAATGCCAGCTAATAATCACAGAAGAAATGATAGAATAAAAGGAAATAAATGTTCTGCAATCCCTGGTGTAATAGTTGGTTCAGGCAAGGATCATCAATGATGATGATGCTCAAAGAATCATCAATCCTCTGTTTAAAATAGGGATCCGGCAGTCTTTGCTTTAACTAAGTCATCAGACTTAGGGACCACCAAGGACAGTTTGACAGGAAGGGCTTCCTGATGAGATTCACTAAAAAGCCACAATAGCACCTATGTAATTTTCTCAAAAACTATTGAACCTGAATCTAATCATGAATAAAGAGTCATATAAACCTAGACTAGGGGTTCTCAACCTCAGCACTACTGAAACTTTGGGAGGGATAATTTTTTGTTGTGGGGACTATTCTGTGCTCTATAGTACCTCGCTATAGATTGAAGGTTTATGTCCCCCAAGATTCATATGTTGAAATACTAATGCCCAAGGTAATAGTATTTGGAGGTGGGACCTTTGGGAAATAATTTAGGCCATAAGGGCAGAGCTCATGTGAATGGGATTAGTATCTTTAAAAAATAGGCAAAAAAAGCTCCCTCCCACCTTTGCCATTATAGCAAAAAGACCACTGTCTAGAAACCAGAAGGCAGGTTCTCACCAGAAACTAAACCTGCAAGCCTAGTCTATGCTGTTTTGTTATAGCAGCCCAAAAGGACTAAGATACACCAACTCAGCTATGACAACCAAATATGTCTCCTGACATTGTTAAATTTCCCCTAAGTGGTAAAGTCACCACAGTTGAGGATTTCTTTAAAAAAAAAAAAAAAAAAACAATTTTGTGAAGAAGAAAAAAGGAAGGGGAGAGGTTATCTGTTTTACAATAAAAGAGACTAGAGATATAATAATCAAATGTAACAGATAAATCTTAATTGGATCTTGGTTTAAAAGAAAAACTGCCCTGGCTGGTGTGGCTCAGTGGATTGAGCATGAGTGGTGAACCAAAGGGTCACCAGTTCGATTCCCAGTCATGGTACATGCCTGGGTTGTGGGCCAGTTCCCCAGGGGGGGCCACATGAGAAGCAACCACACATTGGTGTTTCTCTCCCTCTCTGTCTCCCTCCCTTCCCCTTCCCTAAAAATAAATAAATAAAACATTTTTTAAAAAAGAAAAACTTCTATAAAAATTGTATTTCAGAGATTTAGGGAAATTTGAATATGTACTTATATTGGATGATATAAACTGATTATTCATTTTCTTCAGTGTAATAATGGTATTATAGTTACTTAGGGAAATTTTTATACCAATTTTGGGAGATACTTGCTAAAATATTTAAGAGAGAAGTGTCATGTTGCTTGAAACTTGCCTTAAAATGGCTCAGCAAAAAAAATTAACTGTGTGTGGCCCTGGCCAGCAAGGCTCAGTTGGTTGGAGAATTATCCCGAGAGGTTAGGGGTTCAATTCTCAGTCAGAGCACATACCTAGGTTATGGGTTTGATCTCCAGTCCAGGTGCATACAGGAGGCAACCAACTGATGTTTCTCTCTCGCATCGACGTTTCTTTTTATCCCTTCCTCTCTCCCTAAAAACAAAGAAAAAAATGTCCTTCAGTGAGGATTTTTTAAAAAGTAAGTGTTGATGTAGGAGAATGTAAGTAGAGAGAGAGAGTGCACACAAATGTTGGCTAAATGTTAGCAACTGATAAGTTTCATGCAAGAGTATATGGGTATTACTACTCTTCCAACTTTCTGGTAAGCTTAAAAGTTTTCAGAATAAGAATGTGAGGAGAAATAAGATAAAATTATGGAGAAAAAATAGGTAAAGAGGCTGGAAATCACTGAAGGAGAGAATGTAGATAGAGGACAAAAGACTGGTAAGGACAGAGTCCTGGGGAAACACAATAGGTTTGTAAGGAGGAGAAAAACCAGGGCAGTAGAAAGTCTTGGAAGCTCAATAAAAAAGTGTTTCATAAAGCGCTAAGTGTCCAACAATATCAAATGCCACTGAGAAGTTGAATAAGATGCCAACAGAAAACTGAAACAAACAAACAAACATTGGTTTGCAAGTTGTAGCTTATTGGTCACCTTGACAAAATAGTGAGTGTGGAGCATGATTGAAGCAGTTTATGGAAAAGTTGGCAATGAAGAACAGTGACAGCAAGAATGGGCAATTCTAATGATAAGGTTTCTTTGGGAAGAAAACAAAAAATGCAGCAAGAGTTGAAAGGGGACATGAGCTTGTTTGTTTACATTTTGAAGATGAGTCATCTGAAGATGTGTTTGCAAGACAGTGGGAATGATCAATAGAATGTGAAAGAAGGAGTTTGAGGAGTGAAGTCATTGAGGAGGTGGGGGGGATGGGATCCACATGGAAGGGTTGCATTGGCAGAAAGAGGAGATGCCCCACAGGCATCTGTTTCTTTAAGAGATCACTAAATAAAGATACAATGAGGCTAAGGGGGAGATGGTGGAGATTTGAGGAGCGAGAAATAGTAGCTCAGAAAGGAGAAAAATGAATTCACTAGGAAAGTGAGGGAGAATATTCTGGCTGTGTTGCCAGCTTGTTTGAGATTGTGACCATATATTCAAAGTAAATTCAGCCAGTATGGTGAGGGGATTTTTCTCTTACAACCTTCAATTGTTTGACCTCAGGTGCTGAGTAAGATGATAGTTGGGTTTAACCAGTTATAATAGATTTTATAATTTTTAAAAAATATTTTAGACTTCTGGCCAAGATGGAGGCATAGGTGGATACACTGTGCCTCCTCACACAACCAAAATTAAGGACAACAAAGATTTAGAAACAAGAAAACAACCAGAACTGATAGAAAGTTGAACTACATGGAAGTCTGACAACCATTCATCCAGACTGGTAAGAGGACCAGAATCGCAGCAAGAAAAAGTGGAGGTTGGTGGACCAGGCATGTAGACACTAGCTGGCAGACCCCAAGCACACAGGTGGCGGCTATTGGACCCCGGGCTCGGGGTGGCAATGGGCAGACCCAGTGAGGCTGAGCAAGGTGGCTGGCTGACCAGGCGGTCCCACATTTGCACGCAGATAATCCAGGGGAAGGGGAAGCAGCAGAAGTGACTGGAATCCAAGAGAGAGCAGAACAAATGCCATTGTTCCCTCACGAACCCTGCCCCCACATACAGTATCACAACCCAGCAACTAGGCTGCCCCACCCTGGGGAACACTTAAGGCTCCACCCCTCACTATGTAACAGTCGCAACCAGACCCCCCCCCCAAAAAAAATGGCTCAAAAGGGAGAAAAGATCAAGCCCCAGAGCCAATTCATCTAAGCGACCAAGAGATAGCCATCCTATCAGATGCATAGTTCAAAGCACTGATGATCAGGATGCTCACAGAATTGGTTGATTTTGCTCACAAATTAGATAAACAAATGAAGGCTACAATAAGTGAAATGAAGGAAAATGCACAGAGAACCAATAGTGATGGGAGCAAATGTGGAACTCAAATCAATGGAGTGGACCAGAAGGAAGAAAGAAACAACCAAATAGAAAAGGAGGAAGAAACAAGAATTCAAAAAAATGAGGAGAGGCTTAGGAACCTCCAGGACATCTTTAAACGTCCCAACATCCGAATTATAGGGGTACCAGAAGGGGAAGAGGAAGAACAATAAGTGGAAAACTTGTTTGAACAAATAATAAAGGAGAACTTCCCCAATCTAGCAAAGGAAACAGACTTCCAGGAAGTCCAGGAAGCTCAGAGAGTCCCAAAGAAGTTGGACCCAAGGAGGAACACACCAAGGCACATCATAATTACATTAGCCAAGATTCAAATGAAGGAGAGAATTCTAGAAGCAGCAAGGGACAAGGGGACAGTCACCTACAAAGGAGTTCCAATCAGACTGTCAGCGGATTTCTCAAAAGAGACCTTA
>PVKU01011325.1:0-44332 GCA_004027475.1 Anoura caudifer | reverse complement strand
AGAGCCTTATATGCAATTTTAAGAGACCTAGACATTAATATATTTTAAAGAATGGTTCATGATCACATTAGCATTTGAGATACATCACGCTGTCGTAGTGATGAATTTGAGTGACATGCAAATAAATGGAGGAGGATGAACTGGAAGGCAATAACGCAAAATAGAGGATGCAGGCCTGAACTGAGGAGATGTTTCCACAGCTATTTAAGATATAAAATGTTCAGGGCCCAGTATAGAATAAATCTTTATTCAGTGAATGAATAAATGTTCAAATCCTGGGTCAACTAGATTCTGCTCATTAAATGAACTACCTGAACTGTGTTAAGTTGCTTGAATTTATTTTGTAGTTTTTCTGTTTCACATGTTTCTGTGATGAGGAAGCTTGTTTTCAAAGTCCTTTTTGTTGGATCTACCAACCTCATGAAGAAATAAGACATTTGTATAGATAGGTAAATTCCTGGATTTACAGCTTTAAGTCACTACTCTAGGAGATAAATGAAAATCTTTTGTAAACCCAATGTCAGTTCTAAAGGTAAGGAAAGAAGATAAAATTATAGAAATAAAAATATGTGTATGTGTTTGATCTGCTCCTACACCCCGATCATGTAACTGATGAAGGACACTAAGGTAATATACAATACGCAAAGTGGAACACGTATTAGATGTGGTGGGTCAACGGAATGAGTATCCTCTTAGAATTAAAACTGGTTTTCATATACTAACTTTAAATGACACAGCACCCCTTAAAACTAATATTCCTTGTGAATCATATATTCATTAAAAATATAAAACAAGGTAACAACTATGTGGACACAGCTCAGAAGTAGGTACTGCGTAGCAAATTCTCAGTGATTCCTATTACTGCTGGAAAAGCCAATTCTAAAATGTATAAAGCCATAGGAAATACAAGAAAAACTGTAATATTTGGTTTTCATTCAGCTACACTGAATATAGTTAAAATACTTGTGAATTCAGGGCTACAAAAATAAAGCTAAGAAACCACATTTTGTTTGAGTAGGCAATATTTAGATCTCTACCTAGTTTTCCCATCTAGTCCCAGAGCTCTAAATATAATTCTGCTACCCACTCCCAAGTATATGCCAAATACTAATGTAAAGGAGTTTATTCTTTCTCCTAAGTCTCTTTATGTTTAACTACACATTACTTTGGTTACAGGAAGAATGCAAATGTCTTGCTAAAAGATATTCTCTTTGGCTGTAGATTGCATAAAAGGAGTAAATATAAAGTAGATTTTGCCACAAAATGACTTTTGAAAAGTCCAAACTACGGTGCGGCTGCAGAGGTGGTCTAGGGACGAACTTTCTTTCTTATCCCCTTTGCTCTCTCTCTGCGCTGGTAACTGTGATCACACAGGTCATGCAGCCTGAAATTCCCTCACAGAAGTAGCTCCGACATTAACCTTTTGCTCTATCTGTTAAGGTTGTCTGTCTAGTCTCTAAATGCTGACTGACTTTTGGTCATCGATTGTGATACTAATGGACATTTTTCATAAACTTTAAAACTCCCAGATCTTTGCACTGGCCGGGTGGCTCAGTTGGATTGGATCGTTGTCCCATACATGCCAAAAGGTTGGGGGTTTGATTCCCAATCAGAGCGCACACTCAGGTCGCCGCTGGGCACATATGAGAGATAACTAATTGATATTTCTCTTTCATGTGGATATTTCTCTCTCTCTCATGGATCTCTCTCTCTCTCTCTTTTTTTCCTCTCTCTAAAAATCAATAAACATATCCTCAGGCAAGGATTTAAAAAATAATTAAATAAAGATATATAAAAAATGAAATCCCAGATCTTTGACAATTCCCATGATTGAGGGTCAAACTAGCAGTAGAACCACAATGTGAAGAACATGAAAATAAAGTTTTTATTTATTACAATGTAAATGATAAGGCAAATTTGACAGACTTATGAAAATTCTTTCTTCAGAGAAGTCCTGTGTCTTCCTCTTCCCCTAAACACGACTCCTTCATTATACATATTATTTTATGTGCCTTGTCACTGACATTCACATAGAGAAGTTTAATTAACTATTGTCTCTCATTTTTGTTCTCCTTTATTTACTCACAATGCTTATTTTTATTCACTTAGCAATTTGTATACATATTCTGTTTTCCATAAAAGCTTTGTTTATTAGTAATTAAGATTCTTCAGGGTATGAATTTTTTGTTCAAAATTTGTGTCTAACCACTTATTTTAAGTTTAAATATGCATGAGAAAACATGCGTTAGAAAAACTTTTAATGAGTGGTACTACTTGAAATAAGAAATTACATAACTATAATAAAATGGTCCTTTTAAAAAACACATGAGTATCTTCAAAATTCATCTTTAACCCTTAGATAAATACAAATTCATATGAGAAATGATAACTTTAGGTGACCTTATTGTTTCCAGGTAAATATAGGATTAGTCTAGGTCCATACTACAACTAGTGAGTACAAAGTGACACGGCACAGGCAATAAATAAAACAAAAATATTTTCCTCTTATTTAAACAAAATTGCCAAAACTTTTTAAGACAAATTGCCTTTTTAAATAAAAAAATTGTTAAACTTTTTAAGACAAGTGAAAGCAAAAAGCAACAAATGAATGAATGAAGATTTTAAAGCCTGTTTAATCACAAGGGACTCTTTATTGTTTGACATCTGTGAACTTCATGTACAATTTAAAGTGATGGTACTTAAGTGTCATCAGAGAATCCCTGGAATCCCAAGACACACTGGATCGGGGGTCCAAGAGGTCAAGACTATTTTCACAGTAATACTAAACGGCATTGCCATTTCAGTCTCATTCCCTTGTAAGAGTGCAGCTAGAGTTTTCCACAGACATGATGTGTGGTAACATCCTAGCTCTAATGGTTAATGGGCCATAGTTCTAATGGCTAGTGGGATATATGATTGTAGTGCTTGTATTTTAAATTTTTAGTTTGATTTTCTTATATTGTAAACATCAAGAGGAATAACCCACTTAAAAAATTCTTTGCAATTCTCAATAATTTTTAACAGTATAAGGAGACCCTGAGTCCTAAAAGTTTCAAAATTACTGTTTTAAGAGGTTGTGGTTACCAAATATTCACTATGATTGATTTCTTCCCCCATTTTTAATATTCAAAGACACCATACACACACACACACACACACACACACACACACACACACACACAGAATCTTCTAATCAGAACATCTGGTTGGCTTGAGATCATCCGTGTAACAACACTAAGATGAAATACTTAAAACACTATGACATATTAGCAATTGAAATTTAACTCTAGATAAAGGTAAGAATTCAAATAAGCATTTTATTTTATTTTACTTATTTACTTTAAAAGCATTGCTTCCTTTTTCTCTTCTTTAAAAAAATCATTTATTTTCAAAAGAGGGGACACAGGAAGGAGAAAGAGAGGGAGAGAAACATTGATATGTGGGAGAAACAATGATCGGTTACCTCTCACACACCCCCAACTGGGGTCTGGCTCACAACCCAGGCATGTGCCCTGACTGGGAATTGAACCAGATACCTTTTGGTTTGCAAGCTGGCACTCAATCCACTGAGCCACACCAGCCACGGCCAAATAAGCATTTTACAACAGTGGAAAAATCTTAAGAGTCTAAAAATTAGCCTCTGTGAATCCCTAATAACTACAATGGTTCCAAACTGGGAACTTTAGGCTATCAAAACGAAAGTAAAACACCTTATTTAAAGTTTACATTTTAGAAATCTTGGTTTATTTTTCTGTAAATATCAAACATGAATTGTCATCTAAAGTGACATCTACATTAGTTATGTCAAAACCTACAATTAAACTTGCAAAAAAAGATAAAAAGGAATTAAGAATGAGAAGACTATGAGCATGTCAAATATTCTCATGTACTCCTGTTCAGAGTTAAATTTGTAGTACAAAATTTACCTGATCTGGATGTTTCAGGATCTATAATATTCATTCCTGCTGCTTTTTCAGGAACAGGAGCTTTCACTTCAACAGTAGGCTGAATAAGTTTTAAACAAGATGATTAATAAAAAAACATACATTTCATATAATCTGTAGCTAATACTTCAATATAAAAACATAAAAGTTATTACCTTTAAGTGAGAATATTTTCCAGGAGAATCTAAAGAGCAAAGAGATATATACTCAATTACATGAAAATATGAAAGCCAACTATACATCCATGTAGAGTTAGTACACAGCTGAATCCTCATGCTTAGCTTCGGAAATTATTACATTAGGTGTTAGTGTTTTGTTTTTTCTTTTCAAGGGCTGAGTGGATAAGGACACCAACTAAAAAGAAATATGAATACACTATAAATACTGAATTAAAAAAAGAATATAAGTTTAACAAAACATGCAGTTGAGATTTCAAAAGTAAAATTATGTTTCAAAGATTATAACTAAAAAAGTGTGCATACACCAAAGTGAACATAATACTTCATAAATGTGAAACAGAATGCAATAGCCTATCCTCAATGCAAATATCAGAATCATTTATACTTTATGCTACAAGTATTTATCATGTTCATCAATCTGTCCTATAATTTAGGAAGTACACATTCGTGAGGACAGTTTAATGCATAATCATTTATAAACAGATAATTTGTTAAGTGTTAACACTTAACAAAGTGTTAAGACTTGGTCAGCTTGGATATACACTTACAGAATAATAGTTAATAAAACTTTTTTTTCATACCAATATGGGCTACCGGTATGCCTCCATTTCCTGTATCCTCTACTTTAGCCATCGTAAACTTTCTTGATCCACTCATGCAAGAAGGTACATAAAACACATCTAAGAAACAATGTATAACGAGCTTTCAATATTGAAATGCGATTATTAAAGATGAAGAGAATGAATTTAATTGATACAGAAATAGTAGATATTAAAAATATTTTTACTTCTAAATCAGTGTAATATGTAGTGAAAATAACAGCTGTAGCTCTTAGAGAATAAACTCTAATTTCTTCTTTGTCCAAAATCAGTTTGGTATATTATGCTAGTGTTTAAAGGAATTTGATAAAACAATTATCTTATCAAAACCTGAGCCACCATAAAAACACAGCCAGTGCTTCTGTATTCAAATTCCTTTCACTGCAATAACAAACACCAATGAAACATATATCTCTGATGCCTGATAACCACGAGGAGCATAAAGGAGGGGCCCGAGTTTACCCCAGTACTGGCACTCCCTCCTGCTTTCAGTATTCTCAGGAGCAACTCTGATCTAATCTGTTTCACTGCCAATATCCTAAAGTTTCTAAAGTGAGTTCTCTCCAATTTCCTCATCAACTCAGAAACTACCTAGCTAATGCCTTTCTTTATTCCCTCCTTTTCACTATCCCTCTTTCCTTTTCAAAAGCAATTTCTGTATCTTTGGTCTTAATTATTCCCCTTTACCACTTCTTCTTTCCTCTGTTTAGCAGTAATATCTTATATCTGTAGTTTATATTTCCTCATCTCTAAGTTTCCCTTGGCCATAGATGTGCTCAGAAGTAAAAACAAAACAATGCTTTTCATTAATCTTTTCACGTCTTCAACTATCCAATGGCTCTTCTTCCAAATTTCTCTGAAAACTCTATACCCTTTCTCCTCAGAGCATGCATGGACTGAGGACCAGCAGCCTTGGCGTCACCTGAGAGGTCATGAGAATGCAGACTACCAGGCTTGATGTTGTTATTTCTTTAGACTTGAAACTGCATTGGAAGTCATAAGCTTTTGGCTTCTAGTCAGGATGGAGGCATAGATAGATATGCTTCACTTCCTCACACAACCAAAAGAAGGATAATAACCAATTTAAAAACAAACAAAAAAAAACAACCAGAACTGCAAGAAAATTGCACTATATGGTAATCTGACAACCAAGGAGTTAAAGAAGAAACATTCATCCAGACTGGTAGTAGGGGCAGAGAGGACACAAGGCAAGGCGGTAGCAGGCGGACAGGGCAGTCATACATTCGTGAGTGGATAAACCAAGAAAAACAACTGGGGAGTGAGACAGACCATGCAACCCACAGTTCCAGTGCTGGGAAAGAAAGCTTCCAAACTTCTGGCTCTAAAAAACCTTGTGGAGGTTGCGGCAGTGGGAGAAACTGCGAATCTCACAGGAGAGTCCGTTGGAGGGGACCACAGATCCTAAAATGTACATGATCCCACCCATCCAGGAATCAGCACTAGAGGGGCATATTCATTTGTTGGTAGCAAGGGAAGTGACTGAAAGCTGCCAAGAACTGAGCAAGCAGCACTGTTCCTTCTCGGACCCCTCCCTCACATACAGCACCACAGTTCAGCAAAGTGGGTTGCCCTGGCGAATACCTAAGGCTCTGCCCCCTACATTGTAACAGGTACACCAAGACAAAGAAATATGGCTCAAATGAAAGAACAGATCAAAATTCCAGAAAAACAACTAACCAATGAGGAGAGAGCCAACCTATCAGATGCACAGTTCAAACCACTGGTAATCAGGATGCTCACAGAAATGAAGTGAAGGCTATGCAAGGTAAAATAAAGAAAAAAATACAGGGAACCTACCACTAAGGGAAGAAAATCAGGACTGAAATCAATGATGTGGAGCAGAAGGAAGAAATAAACATTCAACCAGAAAGAATGAAGAAACAAGAATTCAGAAAAATGAGGAGAAGCTTAGGAACCTCTGGGACAACTTTAATCATTCCAACATCCAAATCATAGGGATGTCAGAAGAAGAAGAACAAGAGCAAGAAGTTGGAAACTTTTTTGAACAAATAATGAAGGAAAACTTCCCTAACCTGGCAAAGGAAATATACTTCCAGGAAGTCCAGGAAGCTCAGAGTCCCAAAGAAGTTGGACCCAAGGAAGCACACACCACAGCGCATCATAATTAAATTACCCAAGGTTAAAGATAAGGGGAGAATCTTAAAAGCAGCAAGAGAAACAGGAGACGGTTACCTCCAAA
This sequence comes from Anoura caudifer, assembly GCA_004027475.1. Classification (NCBI taxonomy): domain Eukaryota; kingdom Metazoa; phylum Chordata; class Mammalia; order Chiroptera; family Phyllostomidae; genus Anoura; species Anoura caudifer. Next base: position 37,389 of record PVKU01011325.1, on the reverse strand, counting down.
GGAGTTCCCATCAGACTATCAGCTGATTTCTCAAAGGAAACTTTGCAGGCAAGAAGGGGCTGGAAAGAAGTATTCCAAGCCAGGAAAGGCAAGGATCTACTGGTACATCCAAGATTACTCTATCCAGCAAAGCTGTCATTTAGAATGGAAGGGCAGATAAAGTGCTTTCCAGATAAGGTCAAGTTAAAGGACTTCATTATCACTAAGCCCTTATATGAAATATTAAAAGGATTTACCTAAGCAAAAATGATCAAAATTATGAACAGTAAAATGACAACACACTCACAAATATCAACAACTGAACCTAAAAAATTAAAAACAAAAGCAAAGTAAACAAACAATAGAACAGGAACCAAATCACAGAAATGGGGATCACAGGGAGCATTATTAGCAGGGAGAGGAAGTGAGGAGAATGGGGGAAAATGTATAGGCAATAAGAAGCATAATTGGTAGGTACAAAATAAACAGTGGGAGGTTAAGAATAGTATATGAGATGGAATAACCAAAGAACTTATATGTACGAGCCATGGACATGAAATAAGGGGTGGGTATGCTGGAGGGAAGGAGGGTAGAGGGGAATAGATAGAGGGGAGAAAAAAATGGGCCAACTGTAATAGCATAATCAATAAAATATACTTCAAAAAAGTCATAATCTTTCTACCGGACTTTTCATCAGGTTATAACTTCTTTGATCTCCCTGTAACTGACCCTTCTCTCTCCTTGTTTCCAGTGCTCTCATTTTGGATTACAGAATACCAACTATCCTATGAATTAGCAACATTTTATATGACTCCAGAGTATAGACATTTAGAGCTGACCACATATGCTTATGCTCATCTATGGTAGATAAAATACAGCTCTAGTTCCATCCATGCTGTCGTGAAGGGTAGGAGCTCCTTCTTTCTTCCTGCTGCATAGAATTCCATTGTGTAAATGTACCGTAGTTTTTTGATGCGTTCATTTACTGATGGGCACCTAGGTTGTTTCCAACACTTGGCTATTGTAAATTGTGCTGCTATGAACACTGGGGTGCATAGGTTCTTTTGGATTGGTGTTTCAGGGTTCTTAGGATATAATCCTAGCAGTGGAACTGCTGGGTCAAAAGGTAGATCCATTTTTGGTTTTCTTAGAAAATTTCATACTGCTTTCCAAAGTGGTTGTACCAGTCTGCAATCCCACCAACAGCGCATTATGCTAAGTGAAATAAGCCAGGCAATGAAAGATAAATACCATATGATCTCACCCTTAACAGGAACCTAATAAAAAAAACAAACAAACAAGCATAATATAACCAAAGACACTGAAATTGAGAAGGGGTTGTTAGTCACCAGAGGGGAGAGGAGAGGGAATATCAGGGGGAAAGGGGAAGGGTTTAGAGCAACAAGTATAAAGGACACATGGACAAAAACTAGCAGGGGTGGAAATGGGAGGGAGGTGGGGAGGGTTGGGGCCGTGGGCTGGAATGGGAACAAAAGACAGAAAAGTGTACAAGAACAACAATTAAAATAAATTAAAAAAAATACAGCTCTATATGATCCATAATGCCTTCCAATAGTGAGAAAAAGAACAAGAGTAGGGAAATTTCGCTGCACTTCTCTGACAAGTTTTGGTGTTAGAAGTTCTCTTTATATTCTTCTTACATTTCAAACACTGTGCTCCTCTATTTATTTATTTATTTATAATATGTTTTTATTTATTTTTAGAGAAGGGGGAGGGAGAAAGAGGAGAGAAACATCAGTGTGAGGTTGCCTCTTGAGCGCCCCCACTGGGGACCTGGTTGGTAAACCAGGCGTGTGCCATGTCTGGGAACTGAACTGATGACCCTTCGGTTCCCAGGCTGGCATTCAATCCACTGAGTCACACCAGCCAGGGTATGCTCTCCCTTTTTTTTTTTTCCTTTATCACCTCCCACTATGCAGGGTGGGGCAAAAGTAGGTTTATAGTTGTTCATATGAAAAATAATACAATAATTAAAAATAATAATAGAAGAATAAGCTCTGTGTTTCATGTACGCACAACTGTAAACCTGCTTTTGTCCCACCCTGTACATACCTGCTTCTTTTTCCTTCATTTACTCCCTATATGTCTGCCATTCTCATTCTTCACCCCTTATTTTATCCTTTGCCTCTACCTTATATCCTCAGGTCTCAGAGAAGCTTGAAAAGGAACAAATAATTTAGCTCCTGCAGTGGCACTCTCAATTTAATCTCTTTGCTGACACCTGATAAGATTTACAACTTATTCTCACCTCTCTTTTTACTTACTCTGCATTTAGCAGGTGATTTTCTTTGACTATTATAATATGTTAGTGTTCATGTTTTAAATCAACATTTTTTATAAAGTACGGCTCTTACCTTCTACTTGTCCATTTAGTGTAATTTCAGATCTCTTATCCGAACCCACAGCTTCAGATAAATGATCAACATACTTTTGTGGAAGACTTGCAGAGAAACTCTCCTAAAATTTATATCAGTAATGAGTTACATAAAGATTTCCTAACACCTTTCTAAGAAGTATCTCAATTTCCTACTTCAAAAGCATTTAGACTTAAAACTGAGAGAAGCATGTGTTGAATAAAACATTTAAATAGAAAACCTCACATATGCTCTATAGATCAGGCTTTTTTCCCATCTTCATTTGGCTAATGATTGTATATTAAGCTTGAAAAGCCAGAGAAAATACTATCCTAGTCAAAGTACTGATGTATATGTACATTTCAACAAGGAACTGACTTCAAATACCTACCTCTACTTTGTATTCTCCCCCAAATTAAGAGGATATTTTAGGAAAAAAAAACCTTTTAAAACACATTATGTAGTAAGTATACTTGGTAAAACTTTTAAATATTTATGACAGAATTCTTTTTAGTGTGAAAAAAGATACTTGACATAATAAGGCTTTGACAAAGCTATTATTTGATAAAATTTTTGATAGAAAAAAAGACTGAATAAAATGGCAAAGCATAAGAAAAACTTTTAATTATGTTTAAATAATTGCAACAAATTGCATATATTCTTACATAATTCTTCAAAAACTTATAGCAAGCTTTAATAAGGGAAGAGTAAAAACATTTATTTATTAACCATCTAAAATGTGCCAGGCACTTATGCACACTTTGATTCATTTCAACACACAACCACAACAATAAAAATGGTATTGTGATGGTTACCCCGCCTCCTGCTTCCACGTCATTCCTAGGCATTAGAGTAAAATATGAACAGATGTGACCCATTGTTCTCTCTGTCTATCAAGTCCTTCTCCTAGACTTTCACGTGACTGGCTCCTTCACTTGGAAGTTTGTGTCACACTCAGAAAGTTCTTTTCCAACCACCGAAATTCCATTCCCATGCCCATTACAACTAAAAACTCCCCCAATATTCTCTAACCTAACATTCTCCATTTTCTTCATATGAAGCACTTAGAGTGACTCGTAATGGGTTGTTGTTTACTTGTTTTTCTTCTCCTCCCCAATCACTACAGCCTAACTCCTCAACTTGTACATTCAGTGTCTGACTGCCCAGCACATAGTTGGCATTTAATAACAGAAATTTTATGAAGGTCAAAATATGCATGACCTCATCAACAAGGCCTCAAGTACTAAAGGACTACATACCTATAGGAATGCTCCACTAATCCCCCCAAAACTTAACATCCCCCCAAATAGAAATTTACATTCCCTTTCTAATCTTGCCACTTTTTTCCTCAACACTACTGCCATTTTATTGCCCTTCAGGTTTATAAAAGGTGTCCTCAATATTTAAGTCACTGAACTCCACTGGGATCACTGTAGTCTTACGTTTCCATAGCACTCTTTACAGCTTATAGAGTGTTTTTGCATTTGTTACCACATTTGTTCATTATGCATACATGAAATGTATTACTATCATTGTTATGAATATGTCATTATTATGTTATGAATACTGATATTCCAACATGTTAAAACAACTTTTCCCAAGATCCCATAGCTACTAAGTGACATGATCTTAGACTTCAAATACTGTTTGTACCGTTAGGCAGCAGTTGTCTGTATCCAAGAGATCGGGCTCTTCATAACTCTTCCCACAGCTGTTCCTTTAGATCAGCTCATCAGGCCATTGTACATAAGTTATCACAAGAATGGTTGCCATAAAGTCCTCAATGCGTGCTGTTTTAGCGATTGAACACAGCCACTACTTCTCAAAACACCACTATGCCAAATTGTTGTTATAATCCTACATATTTATTACTATTCACCATGCTTTTCTTTCTCTGGAAATATTCCTTGCACCTTTACTTGACAATCCTAATTGAACAATACTTTGAAACCCCAGGCATTATCTTCACAAATACCAAGTTACAAAAAGAAAAAACAAAACTACAACCCAAACTGTTTCTAACTGAATCTCATTAGGAGTTTTACATACCCATATAAACCACAGTAACATACACTGGCCATACGCTGACCGGGGATAATTCTTTAGTTTTTAGATAAACTTAACTTCAGAACCCAAAATGATTATTTATGACATCAATATCTTAGTTATTTATAATACACTACATTGATTTTATTCAGTGAATCTTGAAATTAGAAGAATTGTACTATGCAATATTATTATAAAAAGTGGGGTAAAAGTAGGTTTATAATTGTGAGTACGTGAAACAGAGTTTATTCTTATATTGTAACTAATTATTGTATTATTTTCCACATGAACAACTGTGAAGCTACCTTTGCCCCATCCTTATTAAGCACAGTTATTTTATTCATTATAGGTTAAAATATAAGAAAATCATTTTAATGGGCAAATACAGAGATGAGAACATAAGGTCAAAGCATATGTTTCATTTAAAATAATAATAATAATAATAACAATAATAAAAACTGTACCTCAGAGTCCCAAAGTGATTCTCTATCTTCGTCTTCTCCTAATCCTAATGTTGCCATTTTATCTATAAAATATAGTCACAGATACATTAATGTGAATATTTTTCACTACAATTTTTAAATACATATACAGGTCTATCCCCATTTATGAATATTTCAATAAAAGTAATAGAAAAGATTTTCAGAGGGTTGAAGCATTTGCGGGAAGAAAAAAAATGGTAATAGTTGGGATACTATTGAATAAAGACAACCAAAAAAACCTTTAAAAATGTATATTTGGTTCTATAGAAATTAGATGTGTTTATCCCAGTATTTAAACAAAGGAAACAATTCATAGATAGTCACTAACTTACCACTACTATTGTTTTTATATTTTCCATCAACATAAGTCAAATTGTTATTATTTGTTTGGTTTTGTGGAGCACTTTCAATAATATCAATACTATTTCCTTTTATTTTAATTGCTGGCTTTGTTGCTTCTTCCTACAAAAACAAAGCAAAACAAAATAAAAACCCACTTTTAGAAAAAGTCATCTTCATTCACCTGCTCAGTCACTCAGTCAGTAGGTCAACAAACATTTACTTTATGAAATCAGAGGCACTAACCTGGGAGAAGCTAGAAATGTAAGTAAAAGATTTTGCCCAATATTCTAGGAGGAATAGAGATACATGAAAATAAGAAAAGTATCATTTGCTAGGTCTACAGCTGAAGTGAGTAAGGGCAGTAAGGGCACAAAAGAGACAACAGTCTGTTGTACCTGGGAGGCTCAGGAAATGATATACCATGAAGGATGTACTAAGTGCAGAGGAAGAGCATGAAGGGCATTCTAGAAAGGGCAGCATGAGCAAAAGCATAAGGTAAGTTAGGGTACAAAAAGAATGTGGTAAAACCAGAATAGTGAAAATGGGATGGAGAGGTAAAACGGAAGAATTAGGGCCTAACCAAAGTGGGCGAGTGTCATGCTAGCATATGAATTTTGCCCAAATGTAATGGGGAGCCGTTAAATAAGCAGAGGAGTTACATCATCACAAATATATTTTAGAGCAGTCACTCCAGCAGCAATGTAAAGATCAATGTAAGCTGAGCAAAACTAGAAAAGAGTATTTCAAAATTGAAAGTGAGAAAGTAAACTACTGTAAGTAAAGTACTGATATAAAAAATGGCAGCAGGTAGAAAATATTAAACTTGGTGAGTGACTGGATGTGCTGATCTCAGGGAGGGCTGGCGTCTGGGATTTTTCGTGCTTCAGTGTCCCGGTGCTGCTATTTACGAGGATGGGAAAACAGGTGACAGAGTAGACTACCGAGTCAGGAAAGAGGGGTCAGGGCCAATGTCTTCAGTTTGGGACATATCAAATTTGAGGCACCCAGGGGACTTAGAAGAAAGATCTACGTAAATACACATGAAGTAAAAATAGATGACCTTATTCAGGAAAAGCATATGATGTTAAGAAGATAGATATTTGTAAAATATACTGAACAGACTAATTCAATAATGCAAACCTACATGGAATTTCTAAAATTTTGAAAATAAAAATATGAGCAGGGTTATAAAACAACAGGGGACCCAATTTTTCAATTATACATTTCAAAATTTGTTTCAACAATATAAAATACCCTTTTACAAATATATGCAAATATTTCTCAGATATCATAGTATAAACATTTTAAGTTTAATAAAAAAATCTAATAATAAAATACCAATTCACAATTTTAGAAGACTCCTTTTTAAATATTAATTTCAAAAGGCAAGTTTTAAATTGTTGAAGATAAATGCTTATGTGATTACAAAATTATGAGGTATTTTAAGTACCACTATAAAACCCTATTTTAAAATTCACCTGGTTTTCTTAGTCCCTTGTCAACAGCACACTAATGGCTCTAATTACCTGTCTACTCCATATAGCACAGGTGGAAAACACAAGGTCTGTGGACTGAATCCAGCCCTCCACTTTGTTCATCCTTCCTGACACCTTGTTTCTACCTGGTGGCAGCACCAAGCTCCTTGACCCTAGTCAAGAAGTAGTTATGTTTATACAGTCCTAAAATTACATTCGGCCCTTTGAAGGCAACCATGAGGCTGATGTGGCCCCCAGTGAAAATGAGTTTGACACCCCTCCCATACAGATGATACTTAAAGATGTATAAAAAAAATCTAGTATAAAAACTAATAAAACTATAATTATCCAAGCTGAAGATTTAAAACTCTTCAAATATATCTATGATTATCAAGGAGGACCAAATGAAAAAGGGACTAAAAAAATCAAGTCACTAGCATGTCTGAGATTTAGATAAGAATTTTCATGATAGGTTTAACAACTATAAATACCAAAGTTAATAGTTTCTTAAGAATAATATGAAATGCACCCATTTTTAAAGATATTTTCAAAAGAAAAAATTCATCTTTCAGAGATAATTTTGTACATTGTTGGTACTCTTTCCTTGATATTAATAGCAAGCATTTTGTATCAGAAAAAAATCAGAAATTGTGATTGCATTCATTTGATAGTTGCATACGTGTCCATGCTGAAACCACATTTGGCTCTGCAGTCCTGCTTCATCTCCAATCCCATTTCATGCCTTCCTATGCTTCCTTCTTTCCTTTAGTCGCCCATTCCTGAACAATCCCTAGAGTGAAGCACTGTGATAGACACTCAGAGAACACAGAAAGGGAGTCTGTGCGCCCTCCCAGTCCTGCTCAGTCTGATTTGGCCCCCGGAACAGGCTACAGACTAGAGCTCAGAGATGTTCAATGTATCGTTGTTTACAGTGGCAAAACAACTGGCTGTCTATACATAGGCAACTGAATAAGTAACTCATGTGGTTTCCACATATTATTAGTCTTTGCAGCTACTGCACCAAAGTAGCTGCTTAGAGAACAATGTTAACAGGTATGTTTTAAGTGAGCCCATTTGATGATTTTAAAATGTAAAATATGATCTCATCTTAAGGAAAATGTTTTTAGCTTTTCCCATTAAACAGGATAATAGCTGTTGGTTTGTCAAATATGGTTTTTATTACATTGAGGTATATTCCCTCTACTCCCACTTTGCTGAGTTTTGTTTTTAAAATCATAATTTGATGCTAGGTTTTATCAAATGCTTTTATGGTTATCTATTGATATAATCATATGATTTGTATCCTTCCTTTTATTTGGTATAGCTTCCTTTTATTTGGTATTTGGAATTAACTGATTTGTGGATATTGAACAAACTTTGCAGCCCAGGAATAAATCCCACTTGATCATGGTGTATAATCTTTTTAATGTATTGCTGAATTTAATTTGCTAATATTTTATTGAAGATTTCTCCATCTATGTTCATCAGAAATATTGGCCTCTAATTTCCTTTTGTTGGAATATCTTTGTCTGGTTCTGGACTCAGGATAATGCTGGCACTGTAAAAAGAGCTTGGAAGTCTTCACTCCTCTTGAATTTTCTGGAATAGTTTTAGATGTAAGTTCTTCATTGAATACTTGGTAAAATTAACCAGTAAGGCCATCTAGTCCAGGACTTTTGTTTGTCAAGAATTATTTGATTACTGTTTTCTATCTGTTCAGATTTTCTATTTCTTCTTGATTCAGTTTTGTGGGACTATGTTTCTAGGAATTTATCCATTTCTTCCAGATTGTCCAATTTGTTGGCATTTAATTATTTTTAGTATTTTCTTATAACACTTTGTATTACTGTGGTGTCAGTTGCCACTTCTCTTTCTTTTGTGATTTTATTTCTTTGGGTCCTCTCTTTTTCTCAATGAGTCTGATAAAAGGATTACCAACCTTGGTTACCCTTTCAAAGCTGTTGGTTTCATTGATATTTTCTATTTTTTTAGACCATACTTTATTTATTTCCACTCTGATCCTTATTATTTCTTTCATTTCTTCTACTCACTTTTAGCTTTGCTTATTGTTCTTTCTCTAGTTCCTTTGGGTGTAAGGTTAAATTGTTTGAGATTTTTCTTGTTTCTTGAGGTAGGCCTGTATTGCCATGAATTTTCATTTGTTTCAAGGAAACTTTTATTTCTTTCTTGATCTCATTGTTAATCCATTCCTTGTTTAACAGTATATTATTTAGCCTCCAGGTGTTTATGAATTTTTTAGTTTTCTTCTTGTAATTTGTAGTCGATAAATATATTTATAATATATTTGACATAATTTTAACTTTTTAAATATATTTTCTACTTTTTTGTGGGGGAGAATGCTCTAAAAATACCAATTAAATTCATCTGATCTAATGTGTCATTTAAGGCTGTTAATATGGTGTAGATTTTCTGTCTGAAAGACCTACCCACTGATGTCAATGGGGTATTAAAGTCCCCTACTATGACTGTATTACTGTTGATTTTTCCCTTTATGCCTATCATGATTTGCTTTATATATTTAGGTGCTCCTGAAAGTTCCAACCAAGACAGAGGCGTAGGTAGAAAATCTCCGCTTCCTTGTACAACCAAAAGGAGGATAACAACCAATCTAAAACCAATAAACAACCAGAAGTGCCAGAAAATTAAACTGCATGGAACTCTAACAATTAAGGAATTAAAGAAAAAATCAATCAGAACAACTAGACAGGTAAGGCTTTGGACCTCAGGGGCAGGGCTGGCTAGAGCGAGGCAGCAGGCTGTGCAGGCAGGGCTGACATAGGGGAAACTGAAACTCAAAGTTCACAGTGGACTATGCAGGTTGCCATGGTGGGAGAAACTCCCAGTCTCACACACGAGTCCATTGGAAAGTATGCTAGGGGAGCAAGGGAGCTGCACTGTTCCCTCTCTGGCCCCTCCCCGAGATAGGCAGCACAGCAGTGCAGCAAAGAGGGTTGCCCTGCCTGGGTGAATACCTAAGTCCCCACCCCCTTACAATTTATCAGGTGCATCAAGACAAAGAAATATGGCCCAAACAAAAGAAGACAGCAAAACAGCAGAAAGAGAAGTAAGCGATGAGGAGATAGCCAAACTATCTCATGGAGAATTTAAAGCCTTGGTAATCAAAAAGCTTACAGATCTGATGAAGCTTGGTCAAAAAATGAAAAAAGAAATGAAAGATACCCAAAAGGAAATAAAGCAAAATAAAGGGAACCAACAGTGAAAGGAAGGAAATCAGGACTCAAAGCAACAATTTGGAACAAAAACAAAAAAATAAGCATCCAAGCAGAACAGAATGAAGAAACAAGAATTCCAAAAAGTGAGAAGAGTCTTACAAACTTCTAGGACAACCTGAAATATTCTAATATCTGAAATATAGGGGTGCCAGAAGGAGAAGAACAAGAGCAAGACATTGAAAACTTATTTGAACAAATAATGAAGGAAAACTTCCCCAATCTGGCAAAGGATATAGATTCCAGGAAGACCAGGAAACTCAGAGAGCCCCAAAGAAGTTGGACCCAAAGAGGAACACACCAAGGCACATTATCATTAAGTTATCCAAGATTAAAGACAAAGAGAAAAATCCAAAAAGAAGCAAGAGGTATGGAGAGGGTTACCTACAAAGGAGTTCCCATGACTATCAGCTGATTTCTCAAAAGAAACCCTGCGGGCAAGAAGGGGCTAGAAAGAAGTATTTGAAGTCATGAAAGGTAAGGACCTACATCCAAGATTACTCTATCCAGCAAAGCTTTTATTTAGAAGGGAAGGGCAGATAAAGTGCTTCCCAGATAAGGTTAAGTTAAAGGAGTTCATCATCACCAAGTCATTATTATATGAAATGTTAAAGGGATTTATCTAAGAAAAAGAAGATAAAAAATATGAAGAGTAAAATGACAACAAACTCACAACTATCAACAAATGAACCTAAAAGGAAAGAAAAATAATGAAAACAAAAACTAAGAAAACTAGAACAGAAGCAGAATCAGAGAAATGGACATCACATGGAGGGATTTCAGTGGGGAGTGGGAAGAGGGGAAAAGGTACAATGAAGAAGAAGCATAATTAGTAGGCATAAAATAGACATGGAGAGATAAAAAATGGTATAGGAAATAGAAGACTCAAAGAACTTATATGTACAACCTGTGGACTTGAACTAAGGTGGGGGGAATGCTGGAGGGTTGGGGGGCAGGGCAGGGGAGGTACAGGGGGAAATTGTGAAAACTGTAACAGCATAATCAATAAAAAATACAAAAAAAAATAAAATATTTACGTGCTGCTATGTAGAATGCACACATACTTAGAAGGATTATATCCTCTTGTTGAAGTGATCCTTTTATTACTATATAATGTCCTTCTTTATCTCATAGTATTTTTAAGTCCATTTTCACAACTTTCATTCAACATACTATTGGAAGGCCTAGCTACAGCAGTATGACAAGAAAAACAAATAAAAGATACCCAAATTGGAAAGGAAGAAGTAATACTGTCATTATTTGAAGATGACATGATACAATACATAAGAAAACCAAATAGCCCTGGCCAGCATGGCTCAGTTGGTTGCAGCATCATCCCACAAACTGAAAGGCTGCAGGTTTGTCTTGGTCAGGGCACATACCCAGTTTGTGGGTTTGGTTCCTGGCTGGGGTGCATATAAAATGCAATCAATTGTTGTTTCTCTCTCAAATTGATGTTTCTCTTCCTCTCTTTCTCCCTCCCTTTCCCACTCTGTAGGATCAAGGAGCATGTCCTTAAGTAAGGATTAAGAAAATTAAAGTAAAGTAAAATAAACCCAAACAATTCCACCAAAAACCTACTAGAACTTATTAATGAATTCAGTAAAATAGCAGGACACAAAATTAATACTCAGAATTTGGTTGCATTTTTATATGCCAATAATAAACTACCAGAAGGAGAAATTAAGAAAACAATTCTATTTATAATTGCATCAAAAAGAAATAAAATACTCCCCTGGCTCATGTGGCTCAGTGGATTGAGTACCAGCCTGCAAGCCAAGGGGCTGCAGTTCAATGGCACATGCCTAGGTTGTGGGCCAGGTCAGTCAGGTCCCCAGTAAGAAGTGTATAAGAGGCAACCACACATTGATGTTTCTCTTGCTCTCTTTCTCCCTCCCTTCCCCTCTGTCTAAAATAAATAAGTAAAATATTTTAAAAAAATAAAATACCTAGGAATAAATTTAACCCAGGATGTAAAAGACTTGTACCTAGAAAACTGTAAGACATTGAAGAAAAAAATAGAAGACACAAATAAATGCAAGCATATATCATGCTCATGGGTAGAATGGATAGAATGAATTAAGATTATTAAAATGTCCAGACTACCCAAAACAATCTACAGAGTCAATGTAGTTGCTATCAAAATATCAATAGCATTTTTTTTATAGAACTAGAACAAAAGACTTTAAATACCATAGCAATCTTAAGGAAGAAGAATGAATTTAGAAATATCACACTACCTGACATCAAATTGTAGTAATCAAAACAGCATGGTACCCCCATAAAAACATACACATAGCCCAATGGAACAGAATACAGAGCCCAGAAATAAAACCATGCCTATATGGTCAATTAATATTCAAAAAGACAGATTCATGCAAAAAACAAAACAAACAAAAAAACTAAACCACCTTCTTACATCATATATAAGAATAAACTCAAAATGGATTAAAGACTTAAATGTAAGACCCGAAACCATTAAAACTTTTGGAAAAAATCATGGGTAGTAATCTCTGACAGTAATGTCTTAGTAATATTTTTTAATGTTATCTCCTCGGGCAAGGGAAACAAAAGAAAAATAAACATGACACTATAAACTGTTTTTCATCAACAAAACAAAAAGACAATCAACTGAATGTGAGAATATATTAACCAATAATACATCTATTAAAGGGTTAATATCTGAAAATTTATAAATAACTCATACAACTCCTAAAAACAAATAATCTAATTTAAAATGGGCAAAAGCCTGAATAGACATTTTTCCATAGGGGACACACAGATGGCAAACAGATATATGGAAAGTATTTCATTGTAATGAAAATAATGAGAAATCACCTCACACCTGTCATAATGGCTATCATCAATACATCACCAAACAAGTGTTGGTGAGGATATGGAGAACAGGGAACCCTTGTGCAGTGTTGGTGGGAATATGGATTGGTACAGCCACTATGGAAAATAGTATGGAATTTCCTCAAAAAATTAAAAATAGAATTACCATATGATACAGCAATTGCACTCCTGGGAATATATGTGAGAAATCCAAAACACTAATTCAAAGAGATATATGCAACCCTATGTTCACTGCAGCATTATTTACAATAGCTAAGATATGAAAGCAACCCAAGTGCCCGTCAACAGATAAATGGATACAGACTTAGTAAATATTTACAATGGAATATTACTCTGCCATAAAAAGAACAAATCTTACCATTTGTGACATGGATGGACTTAGAGGGAACTATGCTAAGTGAAATAAGTCAGACAAAGAAAGACAGACACCATCTGACTTCATCAATATGTGGAATCTAAAGAACAAAATAAAGAAACAAAGAAAACAGAAGAAACATTCATACATACAGTGAACAAAATGAAGGGATGCTGGATGGGAGAGGAGTCGGAGGGTAAGTGAAAGAGGTGAAGGGAATAGAAAGTTACAAAACTGTCACAGGGATGTAAAGTACAGCATAAGGAATTTGATCAATAATATTGTAATAACCATGTATGGTGCCAGTGGGTACTAGTATCATCAGGGAGATCACTTTATGAATTATATAATTCTCAAACCGCTATGCTGTACATGTGAAATAAATGCTAAATAACACTGTATTTCAAATACAGTGTTATTTTAAAACATTTAAAAACTAAAAATAAATAAAACAAAATGTAACATTATTTTAATTCAATTGCCTATTGTTATGACAATATTCTTTATTTAGTGAGGTAAAGCTCACAAAACATAAAATTAACCCTTTTAAAATGAAAAATTCGGTAGCATTTAGTACATTCACAAGATTGAGCAACCATCACTTCTAGTTCCAAAACATCTTCCTCACTCTAAAAGGAAACTCCATTCCCATTAAACAGACACTCCCAATTCCCCCAACCCCCAGCCCCAGGCAAGCACTAACTTATTTTCTGTCTCTATGGATTATCTTATTCTGGATATTTCATATAAAAGAATCATATAATTATAAATAATTTAAAAAATGAATCTCTACAGAAAAAAGAAATTTTTATTTTACTTAGGAGCATTTCATCTTAAAATTTAATGAACAGAGATTAAGAATTTTTTACATAATCATAAATTTTATTTTTATTTCTTTAAATTATATTTTATTGATTATGCTATTACATTTGTCCCAATTTCCCCCCTTGGCCTCCCTCCACCCCTCATCCCCCACTCACTCAGGAAATCCCTCCACCATTATTCATGCCCATGGGTCATGCATATAAGTTCTTTGGCTACTCCATTTACTACACTGTACTTTACATCCCCATGGCTATTATGTGACTACCTATTTGTACTCCTTAAACCTCTCACCTCTTCACCTATTCCCCTGCACCCCTCGCCTATCTGGCAATGATCAAAATGGTCTCTGAATCCATGGTTCTGTCTCTGTTTTTCATATTAGCTTAGTTTGTTTCTAGAGTCAATTGTTGATAGGTATATATTTACTGTCATTTTATTGTTTATACTTTTGATCTTCTATTTCTTAAATAAGTACTTTAACATTTCATATAATACAGGTTTGATGATAATGAATTCCGTTAGTCTTTTTTTGCCTGAGAAGCTCTTTATCTGCCCTTTGATTCTAAATGATAGTTTTGCTGGGTAGAGCAATCTTGACTGTAGGTCTCTGGTTTTCATGACTTTGAGAATTTTTTGCCAAACCCTTCTAGCCTACAAAGTTTCTTTTGAAAAATCAGCTGACAGTCTTATAAGAACTCCCCTGTAGGTAACTAACTACTTTTCTCTTACTGCTTTTAAGATTCTCTCTTTATCTTTAAGCTTTAGAATTTTAATTAGGATGTATCTTGGTATGGTCCTATTGGGTCCACCTTGTTTGGGACTCTCTGTGCTTCCTGGACTTGCATGTCTATTTCCTTTACCAAATTAGGGAAGTTTTCTTTTCATTTTTTTTTTTCAAATAGATTTCCAATTTCTTGCTCTTTCTCTTCTTCTTCTGGCACCCACATGTTGAGGATGTTGGACCTCTTGAAATTGTCCCAGAAGTTTCTTATACTATCCTCACCTTTTCGGGTTCTTCTTCCTTCTTTTTCTTGATTTGTTGTTTTTTGCTTATGTTCCAAATCATTGATCTGACTCTCGGCTTCATCCATTCTACTGTTGTTTCTCTGTTAATTGTTCTTTATTTCAATTAGTGTATCCTTCGCTTCTGACTGGATCTTTTTGATGCTGCTGAGGTCCTCACTAAGTTCCTTGAGCATCCTTATTACCAGTGTTTTGAACGCTGCATCTGAAATATTCCTTATCTCCATTTTGTTTATCTTTTTCTGGAGTTTTGATCCGTTATTTCATTTGGGCCATGTTTCTTTGTCTCCTCATTTTGGCAGCCTCCCTGTGTTTGTTTCTATGTATCAGATAGAACTGCTCTGACTCCATGTCTTGTTAGTGTGGCCTAAAGTAGTAGGTGCCCTGTAGGATCCAGTGGCACAGCCTTCCCTATCACCCAAGCTGGGTACTCTCAGTGTACCCTTCATGTGGGGTAAGCACAGCCCCCTCTTACAGTTAAGCTTTGATTGCTGTTGGCAGGCCAATGGGAGAGATTTACCCAGGCCAGTCAGCTGCAAGGATTGGCTGTGACCGTTGCCCACCAACCTCTGCCCTCCATGGAGGATCAGTTGTGCAGAGACAGGGTTGTGGGAGCAGTCTGTAGCTGCCCACTAGATGTGTAGGCCCTGGGGTTTCCCAGGTGGTGCAGGCCAAAGGAGAAGAGGAAGAGCAACAAGTGGAAAACTTATTTGAACAAATAATAATGGAGAACTTCCCCAATCTGGCAAAGGAAATAGACTTCCAGGAAGTCCAGGAAGCTCAGAGAGTCCCAAAGAAGTTGGACCCAAGGAGGAACACACCAAGGCACATTATAATTACATTAGCCAAGATGAAAATGAAGGAGAGAATTCCAGAAGCAGCAAGGGATAAGGGGACAGTCACCTACAAAGGAGTTCCCATCAGACTGTCAGCTGATTTCTCAAAAGAGACCTTCCAGGCAAGAAGGGACTGGAAAGAAGTATTCCAAGTCCTGAAAGTCAAGGACCTACATCCAAGATTGCTCTATCCAGCAAAGCTGTCATTTAGAATGGAAGAGAAGATAAAGTGCTTCTCAGATAAGGTCAAGTTCAAGGAGTTCATCATCACCAAGCCCTTATGATATGAAATGTTAAAGGGACTTATCTAAGAAAAAGAAGATAAAAAATATGACAGTAAAAAGACAGCAAATTCAGATATTAACAACCACACCGAAAACAAAAGCAAACTAAGCAAACAGCTAGAACAGGAACAGGACCACAGAAATGAAGATCACATGGAGAGTCAGCAACAGGGGAGTGGGAGGAGGAGAGAGGGGGGAAAGGTACAGAGAATAAGTAGCATAGACAGTGGGTAGAAAATAGACAGGGGGAGGGCAAGAATAGTGTGGGAAATGTAGAAGCTAAAGAACTTATGACACACGGACATGAACTAAAGGGGGGAATGTGGGTGGGAGGGGGTGTGCAGGGTGGAGGGGAATGAAGGGGGGAATCGGACAACTATAGTAGTGTAATCAATAAAATATATTAAAAATAAAAAAGTAAAAATTATTCTATCATATTTCATAATATCATGAGTTCTTGCCTTTACTTGAGCCTCTATTTCTGTTGTTTTTATAATCTGCTCATCTTGACTCTCTTATTAAATCTTTATTTTCATCTTACTCTTCTTATATGGATTTTTCCCCTTTAACCTCTTCACATTCATCTACCTGTTTTTTCTAGTTGCTTTCCAATGTAGCCCTTCTATTAGGGCATATGTAAGAACTGTTTATATGTGCCTACTAACCTGTATAAATCCCAATCCTGTACATATATTGCTCTTCTTCTTCTTCTTGTTTTCTATTATGATCTTGAGGACATCCATTTCTTTCTAGGGTCCTGGTCATTACTATAGAAGGATCAGGGGTATGGTATGTGAAAAATCATGGGTGGAAAAAGGTTAAAATAACCAAGCAACTTACCTTTGGAAGACCAATGACTTCTAAGGACATGTGAGAAGCTTTTAGAAGAGGTTCAAGTGATGAAAAGGCAGGTTGAGAAAAGCCCTGGACTTTTTCTGATGTCTTGGGAAAAGTCTGAATCACGCCTTCATTTTCACTATGAAAAGTATTGTCTTCACATAAGGTCCTATTTTCTGGTCTCACAGTGCCATATTTTGCTTCTGCTATAGTAAAACAAAGTAAAGGAATACATGAAAATATTTGTAATTTCAAATAAATGAACAACAGAAGTACACCAGCCTTCAAGTAGCTTACTGTTTTCATGGGATTGTTGAATAGCAGTCATTAGCTTTGTTAAGCTTGGCTTCATGACATTCTAGAAAAAAAAATTACATGTTTAATTAACAATTTTGAAAACAACAATAATACACACCATTCCTATGTGAGCTTACACAAAAATGGAATCATTCAGATATAAGATGAAAGTCTTCTTTCACTGAAGATGGCTATTGTGTTGGCTGTCATTTTTTAAATTTGATAATCTAAGGGAAAGAAGTCAGTGCCCCTGACTGAATAGCCGGGTATTGCATGTTTTAAAAATTCTAGCTACATATCAGTTAGAAATCACTGGCATGGATGGACCTAGAAGGTATTGTACTAAGTGACATAAGTCAAAAAGAGAAAGACAAATACCATATGATTTTACCTACATATGGAATCTAACGAACAAACAAAAAAGAAACTGATAGATGCAGAGAACAAAGGTGGTGGTGGGGATGGGGGGCAGGTAGCAAAATGGTGAAGGGATTAAGAAACACAAATTGGTAGTTACAAAATAGTCATGGGGATACAAAATGTGGCATAGGGAATACAGTCAGTAATGTTGCAATAACTATGTATGGCATCAGGGGAATACTAGCTTTACTGGGGAGATTACTTTGTGATTTATATGAATCTCTTACCACTATGCTGTACACCTGAAACTAATACAATATTGAAAGTCAACTGTAGTTGAAATAAAAAGTTTAAAAGTAACAATGAATTTTCTGAAATTTGATGTTTTACTATTTGGTTATTAAGAATTTCTGCTTTTAGAGCTAGTTATTATTTTAAGCAAAACATATATTCTTCACTTAAATACATAATTTTAAATAGAGTCTTAATGGAATGATTTAAAACACAGTGGGATCCTTTTGCAACACAGTTTTCGAGAAAGACAATTTAAATTTCTAAATTTACGCATTTTATATTATTTCAGTTCAAATGTGGAATCTAAGTTTGACAAAATAAAACTCTCTCAACAATTATATGATGCCAAAATAAAAGCAGCCCAAGAAGAAAGAAACCTATATATTATACGGTATATGGTTTCAGAACTGAGACACACCAAGATTTCCTGATTATTACAGTATGTAATTGGATCCACTAAAGAATCACTTAGGCATGAATATTATAAAAATCATGCTGTTATGATTGAAAAGTCACATTAAAAATCCTTATCCTTGACTAAATTTCCCATCTTGTCTTCAGTGAGAAGCTTTTCTCACTATAATTTTTCTATAACTCTGTATTTTCCAACCCTTTCTCTTTTTCAGCCCCCACCTTCAGTACTTAAAGTTAAAAAAATATGCAATGCATCATGCTTCTACCCAAATGGTTTGCTCTCACCAATTTTTCATTACAAACATAAAACAATGATAAGTAGACCAATACTACATTTTAAGATTAAGTGCTACACAAAAGTAAATTCAGAGCAGGAAAATTAATTTCATGATGTAGCACTTTACCTTGGTGTCAAAATCGAAGTCTTCATCTTCTGATGTAGGCCATGAATCATCAATGTCAGGTTTGCTGGATAGCCTTTAGGATAAAAATAGCAAACAAAAATAAGTTCATTCCTTTAAAAAAACAACCAAAAAGTTGAGTGAAAGGTCAGCTATCTGTGTATTAAATGAAGTTTCTTGATATAATTAAAATTTGGCCTGTTTAAAAAAGCTTTTAGTTATCTATTTCTGCCTCCACATCCCCCCAACCTATGTACTACTCAATGAAGCCGCTCTCTAAGTTCCCACGAAGGGTGACAGCCAATATACTGGCAAAGCCTGATGTTAATTTGTTTTCACCAAAATTCCTAAAGGCTGAATTAAAAATCCAATAAATGGCTGACACGACTTTTGATTCCTGAACTGGAAAAGATCTGATGACCTGAATCAAGGTAAAAAGACACACTGTTTCTTCTCCATTGTCTGTCCTTGGTTCAAAGACTAATCTATGCCCGTCAAAAATAGCAGTCTAGTTTCTTTAGGAAGGAATTTATTAAGGTGACTCTATTTCTTCCTTTTGCCCCAAAACAGTATATGGAATTCCTTGACACATTTACATGTTATATGTCCAAATGTCAAAGAACAAACGTTATGACATCAGCTTTCCCACTCCCAGATCACCCTTCTGCATACTCCAAGACCATCTCCAACCTTTAAATATTCAGCCTATGAAAACACAGACTGTTGAAACAAGGATGGGCTCAAATGACCAAGAGTAAGAGCTCTCTATTTCTCTGCTCCTGGAAAATAAGCTAAATGGAGTCTGCCATCCACTCCTAACACAGGCATGTTATCAACTACCCAACTCCATTACCAATTTGTCAGCCGTCCCTACCCCATTCTTACATGGGAAGGATATCAGCTAACTGGGAGACGCAGAGGTGAGGAGACACCTGCATTGGACCACAGATCTACATAGTTCAGCAATCTCCAGTTCCTTACAACTCGAGGGGATCTAAGCCCCACTCTGTAAGTCAGAGTGCAGACAGATGATACCAGAGTCCTGTTTGCAATAAGGAGAATCTTTCCAAATTATTTTAATATCTTTCGATAGAAACCTTGAATTTTGCTAGTTTTTCCAATTAAGCAAACAAACAAAAGAGCAGTAACCTTTTCAGGACTCTCTTGAAATCTTTATTTTAATCTGCCTTTCTACACAACTCCCAGTGGCCTTCTTTAACTTATCTTTAACTTGTCATAAGCCCCAATATTCTGATCTCTTTTCCTTACCTGTTCTCTCATCTCTTTTCTAAAATCCTTATTCCTATCACAAGCCAGTTTTGTTCCTTTTGGATTTCACTGCTAATCATTCTATCTTCTTGCACTGTATTCAATACACCCGGTCCCTACTAGGCTTAGAAACCTGAATTTACATCTCACTCTTACCACTTACCATATCCAAAGAAGTCACTTTAATTTCTTTGAGTTTCAAATTCTACATGTTAGCAACCAGTTTGCCAGGATGTTAAACACAGGTTGAAGTACCAGAGGGTGTTTTGATTAATTGCTAAAATTCCTTAATGTGCTCTTGATTCTATATTTAGAAAAATGGAGAACATGTAGCTGGCAGAAGTGGAAAAATTAAGACAATGAAAGAAACTCCAAAAAAGGCAGAGAAGAAAGTTAAAAATCAAAAAAAAAAAGTCATGGAAGAAAAAAGGACTCTAGGTAAAAAAGAAAAAAAAAAACATCTCACACAGCTAGGCAAAGTTATGGCATGAAGAGAAAACCAAGCTGTGAGGTCAATGAGTAGAGAAATCAATTAGAAATATCCTTGAAATAGATGCTGAATTTAATCAACATAACATGGTCTATGCACAGATATTCTTCACTTACAAAAGAATAATTCATACCAAGAACAGAAATCATTATACTGGAAAACACCTGCCTGATTAGGTCTTCCTTAGGTAAAGCCTATCTGTGGCCAAAGCAAACTGAGATGCGCCCTAAAATAGTTTTGGGAGAAACGAGGTACTAGTTACCACTGCAATTGTCAAATAATGCTTGGACTAACTGGGTTTCTCAGGAAAACTCTAATTCAGAGTTAACACACAACTAGATCTGACTTTCTGAGGTGAACTGATTTGTG
The DNA here is from genome assembly GCA_004027475.1 of Anoura caudifer. Taxonomy (NCBI): domain Eukaryota; kingdom Metazoa; phylum Chordata; class Mammalia; order Chiroptera; family Phyllostomidae; genus Anoura; species Anoura caudifer. The sequence continues at coordinate 16,529 of PVKU01011325.1, read as the reverse complement.
TGTTTATCTTGATGCTAGTGATACACAGAAACTTATCAGTGTATGTTGAAGGACAACGGAATGGATTTGGGAGCTAAGCAAGCTGACACTCAAATCATGGGTCAGCCACTTGTTAATTATGGAATCATGGGTCAATTAATCAACCTCCCTGAACCACATTTGCCTAATTAATGAAAAGTAGGCTATCAGAGCACAGCTACTTTGCAAAGCTGTTGTGGAGATGATATAACACATGTTAATTACATAACACAGTGTGCAGCCCAGGGCAGAATACTCAAGAAACATTCGTTTCTTTTCTCTGCATTCCCTTGGTTAACATACAATTTTTAGAAATCTATAAAATCCTACCTGCTTAAAGAGTCTTCTTCAGACTTCTCAACCACTATTAAAAAAAAAGTAAAGTACATTTTAAATCAACAATGGAAAAATACAGAAGTTTAAAAGTACCAGACTGATGCTTCATTAGAAAATATTACTTTGGGACCAGACCTGAAGAGTATACTACAGTGAATATGAATGACACTATTAGTAGGCAATTAATACAGTAAGATCATTTGCTTTTCCTCCTTTATTATATCACAAATGTAAGAAAGAAAAAAAAGAATGAGATCTATCTTAATTTGGCATCTCCAAGTGAATTGCTATTTACAGTGATCATAATCCTAACCAAACCCCATCAGACTGACAGAAAAGGGCATCATTACTGGAATCAGTACCATAAACTAACAATGTCAAACTAAAATAGAATGATTTTTCTGGACTCCTACCATTAAGAGCAGTTAGAAGATAGTATACTTATTTTGCTGGAACACAATACAATTTCTTGAGCTCTTCAGTGAAAACTATCCACCCTTATCACAAGGGAGCTTGGTCTACAGGCACTGCACTTTGCACATGGCAAAACATAGGGAATAGACTCTTTCTGGTCCTATTTCCAATTGCAGGATAAGAATGACAGACTTTGTGATTCCAGTTTTATAAAGTAGGGCCCCTGGAGCTAGACTCTTTCCATTGCTAGAGCCTATCTGGACCCACCTCAGAGAGCAGGATGGTCCAAACAGTTAGTGCTGGGTGTAGTGCATGATGTCATTTTCCCCAGCCCTCGCCAGTACGTGGCAAATGCCTATAGAAAGCATGCTTTTTCCACAGGTCATCAGACCCTATGCTGATCAATAACAATAACAACAACAACAACAACAACAACCTATAAAGGACAAAAAACATCTTGGATGCTTACATTCAATTATCTTGGAATTTTAATTTTTTAAATATTAAAAAAAAAAATACCTACTGTGTGATTCCAACTACCCAGCATTCAGTAAAAAGATCAGTAGTTTCCAAGGGTTAGAGGAAAGGGAGGGATGAACAAGTAGAGCATGGAGAACTTTTAAGGCAGTAAAATGATTCTGTATGAATCTGTAATGGTGGATACATGTCATCATACATGTGTCAAAGCCCACAGAATGTACACCAAGAGTGAACCTTAATGTAAACTATGGACTTTGGGTGATAATGATGAGTTATTATTTGGGCTGATGTGTTATACCTGTCACTGAATTTGTTGTTCTTGACCCTTGTTTTGGAGACTCCTGTAGATCAATATTCATTTGAATAAAGGCATAAAAGGGATAAATGAAATGATGTCAGAAAATATGTGAAACCAGCAACAATCCTAGTTTAATCAAATGAAAATAATTCTAATGACTGACAATATGTTCTATGGTATGAAACTTCCTATAAAGAAAATAAAAACACTACTGTTAATTTTCTCCAACTAAGCAGTATTTAATTTCTTTTTATAATAGCTATGAATCAATCACTTGTGATAACTACAGAAAAACTAACTTATAATTATTATATGTAGTATAATACTGTACCAGGAATTATAAGAGTACTTTTTATTTGTTTCTAATATTTTTCTTAATTTCCTATTAAACTAAAAATATAACTCACCTATTAAAGGCATTTGTTGATAAGAAAAGCCAAAAAGTCTAAGAAATTGTCTATAAAATGTACATAAATTATCCATGGATATTTCATCAAACTCAATATGTATGGAAAAAAAACCTGGTCTTCCCTGTTGACCTCTTGATTGTCCCTGTTCATCTGATCAAATCCTATTCTTCATGTCCAATTTAATGGTAGTGCACAACCTGCAAACCTATGAATCATCTTGGATTTCTCTCTCTTTGCTAACGTTTTAAAGTCAATCATCATTAAATCATATTAACTGGATCTCTCTTCTGTCTCTGCTTTATTTTGTCACTGCCCCTGATTAGTCAATCATGGGCCCTTAACAGATGGCTTTCACAGAGAAAAAAAAACACTACCAACTATTATTGCTGTTTCTTAAATGAACAAGATTTTGTAAGCAAAATAAAAAACATGTAGGCCTAGAAACAGACATTTTAAACTGAATAAATAAAGCCTACCATACACTTTTTTATTTCAGCATAAACAGGTAAAAACTTCATAATGAACTGATACTAGTTCAAGAAAAATTCTACCCACTTTTTTAAAAACCTAATTCCCCATTATACACTTAAAGTGTATAGCACATATTATGTACCAACACAAAAGAAAAAACAATGATAATTATAAGCTCCTAGTGGGCTCTGGCACCTAGTAAGCACTGAATAAAATATAGTAAATAATAAAAATGACAATAATAACAACCTCCTGAAGGGCAGGGACTGTGTTTTTAAAATGTTTGTATTTTGCAACATCTGAATAATAGCACCTAAGACACTTGACAGTTAAATAGCAAACCATTAAGCAGACAAATGAATAAATGAATTTTGAAATTTTCTTTGAAAATTCTGTTAAAAAAAAAAAAAACAGAAATAAACCAGGGACAGCTCTATACTATTATGAACACCTTAAACATCAAAACTCTATTTCACTTTTGTGTTCTTATTATTTGCAAAACCAACCACACAAGTACTTTGATAAAGGTTTACTGAGTCAAAGGTGTCCTCATACCGTTCACACTGCACAATGTGCCACATCCAGGCAGCACACCAGTGTTTTTGATACTGTGAAATATTTTTATACTTTTATTATAATGTGTTGAGTCCCTAGTTGGGCTATTTGGGTATTTATTATAATTATCTTTTGACCAATAATAACAAAGAATCTTATTCTAAAGAAATTACAGTGTCATGACAATTATCTAACAAACAGAAGGAAATATCTTGTTCTAATGAAGTCAGCGTATCTCATTCTGTTTTGACCTATGAGAATTTAAGTTGATAATAATGAGACTCTGTTGGTATATCAATAAGTACAATAACCTATGCTTCTCAACAAGGCATTGCCTTTCTGACTTCTGTACTATCGGTAGATAGCTTTAAAAATAATCTCATTGGGAATGCTGCATACGGCTAGGTTTTATAGTTCTTATTGTTTGCCATTTGTTTATGGTACTAGGAAAGTATTGTTGAGTTACTAGTTTTAGTTACTTTATTAGTGAGACAAATAAGGATATAATAACAAGTATTTATTTACTAAATGTAATCCATTTGTTGAAAAAACTAAAGAACCATTTTTTATAACAAGTCTAATTTGTTATTATGTGATTTATAGGGGAAACATACAACATCCTAATTTAAAAATCTTTTTCTCTTTTACATAAAGATATCATGGAAAAGAAAAAAAAGAAAAAAGATATATGAAATTTTAGGGGTGATAAATAAACGAACTTCTTTTTAGATGATAAGGCCTCAGATTTTAAATTACCTACAGTCAACTCTTTTTAATTATACTTTATTGATTATGCTATTACAGTTATCCCATTTCTCCCCATCATTCCCCTCCACCCTGCACACCCCCTCCCACCCACATTCCCCCCCTTTAGATCATGTCCATGTGTCATAAATTCTTTAGTTTCTACATTTCCCACACTATTCTTGCCTTCCCCCTATTTTCTACCTACTGTCTATGCTACTTTATTCTGTGTACCTTTTCTCCCTCCCTCCTCTTCCCACTCCCCTGTTGCAAACCCTCCATGTGATCTCCATTTCTGTGGTTCTGTTCCTGTTCTAGCTGTTTGCTTAGTTTGCTTTTGTTTTCGGTGTGGTTGTTAATATCTGAGTTTGCTGTCTTTTTACTGTCATATTTTTTATCTTCTTTTTCTTAGATAAGTCCCTTTAACATTTCATATCATAAGGGCTTGGTGATGATGAACTCCTTGAACTTGACCTTATCTGAGAAGCACTTTATCTTCTCTTCCATTCTAAATGACAGCTTTGCTGGATAGAGCAATCTTGGATGTAGGTCCTTGACTTTCAGGACTTGGAATACTTCTTTCCAGTCCCTTCTTGCCTGGAAGGTCTCTTCTGAGAAATCAGCTGACAGTCTGATGGGAACTCCTTTGTAGGTGACTGTCCCCTTATCCCTTGCTGCTTCTAGAATTCTCTCCTTCATTTTCATCTTGGCTAATGTAATGATGATGTGCCTTGGTGTGCTCCTCCTTGGGTCCACCTTCTTTGGGACTCTCTGAGCTTCCTGGACTTCCTGGAAGTCTATTTCCTTTGCCAGATTGGGGAAGTTCTCCTTTATTGTACGTTCAAATAAGTTTTCCACTTGTTGCTCTTCCTCTTCCCCTTCTGGTACCCCTATAATTTGGATGTTGGGACATTTAAAGATGTCCTGGAGGTTCCTAAGCCTCTCCTCATTTTTTTGAAATCTTGTTTCTTCATTCCTTCCTGTTTGTTTTTTCTTTCTTCCTTCTGGTCCACTCCATTGATTTGAGTCCCAGTTTTCCTCCCATCACTATTGGTTCCCTGTGCGTTTTTCTTCATTTCACTTATTGTAGCCTCCATTTATTCCTCTAATTTGCGATCAAAATCAACCAATTCTGTGAGCTTCCTAATCACCAGAACTTTGAACTGGGCTTCTGATACCAGTGCTATGAGCTCTGCATCTGATTGGTTGACCACCTCCTGGTCAATGAGATAAATTAGCTCTAGGGCCCTGGTCTGTTCTCCCTTTTGAGCCATCCTTGGTTTTGTTTTTTTTTGTTTTTGTCTGGTTGCAGCTGTTACGTAGTAAGGGGCAGAGCCTTAGGAGTTTACCAGGGCAGGGCAGCCCAGTTGCTGGGTTGTGATGCTGGATGTGGGGGTGGTGTCCAAGAGGGAACAATGGTGCTTGCTCAATGCTCTTTTGTGGACTCCAGTCCCTTCAGCCTCTCTCCCCTATCAAATTGGGCCCTTCTGGTGCTGATCCCCATATGGGTGGGCCTGCACACGCTCCAGGTCCCCGTGGGTCTCCTTAACAAACTCTCCTATGAGGCTGGGACTCCCTCCCAGCACCTCATCCCGTACAAGTACTTTCAATGGGTGCTTTTAGGCTTCGCTTCCTGGTGCTGGGGCCCTGTGTCGCGTGGTCTGTCTTGCTGCCCGTTTTTGCCTGGTTTACCTGCGCGTGAATGCGTGTCCATGGTCCGACACCTTGTGGGCCCCATTTGGCCTCCTCAGGTTCGGCAATGCCGCCGCCTGTGCGCCTGGAGTGACTGCCTGCCCTGAGCTACCACCGGCTTATCCCACCACAATCTGACTCCACGGGCCGTGGACTCTGCCGGCCGCTGACTCCGCTGTTACCAGTCTGGGTGAATCATTGTTGTTGGAATCCTGCACAAGTCAATTTTCCTCTCTGTCCTGGTTGGGTTTTCTTTTTTTTGGTTCTATATTTTTGTTGTCCTTAATCCTGGTTGTGAGAGGAGGCACAGTGTGTACAGCTGCGCCTCCATCTTGGCCGGTACAGTTAACTTTTTAAACAGTATGAATACTATTCTATGAAGAAAGAAATTAAGAAAGAAAAACTGTACATGCAATTTACACTTTCCTTTCACTGCTCTTTCATTATCAAAACTTCCTTACTCTTACTTATCTATGGTAGGACCACCAAGAGTAATACACTGTTACATGTCTTACCAGGACTTTTGCTAGTTTCAGAACACATTTTAGGTCTCCTTTCTCCTTTGTATTCACAGGTTAGTTGATTATTGCTGTGTATAAAAAAAGGGTGATAAATAATATTACTATCTTAATACTGATATCAAAAATATTTTTCAAATATATTAAATTCTTAGAGTATTTCAGATAATATCTGAGCTAATATTAAAACTTTATGTCATACACTTCAAATCTGTAAATTCTAGAAACTTTTTAAGATAAAAAAGTAATGTAAAATAGTCATGATTTGAGGGCAGCATAGTCTTGTAAATTAATTAGTTAGCTTGACAAAATGGCAAGTGTCTTGAACTCAGAAGTCCTAGCTCTATAACAAATAGCTATTTTTTCCTCAAATAAGCACTTCTCTTTGACTCAAAGTCCTCCTCTACAAAACGAGAATCTTAGTGTCTTATTCTACAAAGTTGTTACGGATGACTGACTAAATGAGATAATACACCAAAAAGAGGAGTTCAGAGAAACAATATAACAAAAGAAAAATCTGTTCATGAACTTTATTTGTTGAACCTATTATGGAATCCCAAATAAACCTCAATGTGGGTTTTTCATTGTTCCTAATGACCAAATGTTGCAGTTTTCAGAAAATATAATTAGTTATTAGCTGCTCCTTTATGGTTTATAATTCAGGGTACCTCAGTATTAAAAAACTTACAACAAAACTTATTTGGAAATATATTACTTATTAAATCAGATAATATAATATTCCCCTATTAGTACAGCTAATCATAACAAGGGAAGAAAACTAAGAGAAGCCAGGACCTGGCCTGGCCTGACTACCATCCCCTCTCTACCTGCTCAAACCCTGAACCAGCAGGTCTTTATGAGAATGATGCTTAATCTCCCTGTTTACCTACAATTGACTTGGAAGACCTAATCCTACCTGTCACACATGGATACTGATGAGCCATGGATGGGGCCTTAGCAATTCTAATGCCCAATAACCTACTTCTGATTCAGAGTTTTCTGTTGACTGACTTCCATGTAAGGCATAATTTAAAATGTTTTGAAACCTTCAATTTTAAGTCATTGAAGTCACTGGGAAAGTTTTCATCATTATGGAAAACAGATCATTTGAGGGGCGAACCTTAACTATGGAATCTCAGGAAAGTTGGTGACTACTGTTCTGGGAAAGGTGATAGGGGGCCTCCCTTGACCTAAACCAATATGCTCTATAGGACAGAAAGTGGCCTTGGGGTACAAATCTGGTAACAAAGAAGAAAGGAAAGTCTGATCTTGTCCTGAAGCATTACTTGAACCTCTCTGACAGCTTAGAATGATTCCAGCTAACACCTGCTAGCAGAAAAAAAAAATACAAAATGCTCAAAGCATAACTAGTGTGTAACGGTCTGGACTAAGCTGTGAGCTCCACATAGGTTTTTAAGTGCTGTGGGTGGCTAGAGCTAGGGGGCCCAGCTGTCAGAACAAGGTGCTAGTAATTAGAATAAGGACTGAGAATACAAGCATATGTATGTAAACAAACAAACAAACAAAAAGCTGTAATTTTCAAGTCCCAGTGTAGATCAACATGAAGACTTGGGAATCCAGATCAGCAAGGGCAACCTAGGAGCAATGATCAATCATGACTATAAGACCAGTTTCAATGGCATCTTTGCAGCAATGGAATAATGGAAACAACAAACTGATTAATCTGTCTTTTCTTACTTCTCCATCTGACTTGCGAAAGAGAATTATATCCCTTGAACTAGAGAACCCTTTAGGTTCTTGAAAAATTCAAGGAGAAGAGTACAAGAGATATCCCCCAGAAAATACACAATTTTCTGCTAAACTGAATATTTCAAGACCCCATATAACTAGTTAAAAAATCAGAGATGTGACATTATTTGTACCTCACACATGGGGGTTCTATATAGAAAGAATTGGTTAATGTTAGGATCCCTAACAATACAGATCTTAAAAGTTCTGAGACGAAGAATCTGGCCCATTGCTACTGCTCACTAGTCTAGTCTTTTGCATGATTTCTGGCCGCTGGCACAGATTAATTCACTGCCATTCCCAACTGCCTGAACCAAACTATGAAATCTCACCTGTTACATAAGAAGTAACGGTTAAATAATTTTAAACTTAAGTTTAGTGATAACTAGCGTTTTAATGTAAACACAAATTAAAACCACTAACAAAAGCATATACTTCTGTAGTCCATCCATAGTCATCTTGAGAAAAGACATCAATGCCTTGCTGAAGGAAAAGTCTGACGATATTTGTGAACTCACGATTCACAGCAAGCATGAGGGCTGTTCTATTACAATACAGAGATAAACTTTACTCTCAGGAACCTCAATTAAGTTATTTTAAACAGCTAATTAACATATGTTACCAAGTTAATACCCTGTTTTTATCTGTGTAGAATTGACCATTTACATGCTAAAGTGTTCATCTTTGCAAATTACCTCCAAGTCTAAAATGAAGGGACAAAAAGAAAGCCTCTTATCCTACTCAGGTATTACATAGTAGAATTTGCTAATGTAAAGTCCTCAAACAGATAAGAAATTATGCCGAGGTCACTAATCTGAAGTAGGTGAAGATTTAAATAACGAATTTCCTGTTTCATCCTTAGTCTGATATATTGTACTTTAAAGTCAGCTAGAAGTCAGGTAAGTAAAAGCTATTTGGCCAGCTTAAGAACAATCATATCAATAATAATTATGATAGTAAGAGTCACAGTGTTATAAGTTCAATGCTAGATAATCTTACACAGAACCAGCCTTGAAGGTTACATTAGTATTATCTTTTTCACATCAGGGACATACTTGGGGATGACAAGTAATGTTGCCCAGGTCACACACCTGGCATGTAGGAAAGCTAGGCATTAAACTCAATCTTACATGACCTGAAAGCTTATCATTTTTCCTTCATTACCCACCTATGCCTAGTCTTCATTAAAGGAGAAGTTTATTCAATTAAAGTTATCCTTCTTCTTTCTAGCCATGCCAATTAGAAATAAAACCATCAAAATATACTAGAAATAAACAAGGATAAAACCTGATGAATAATAGTATCTGGTAGCAGTAATTCATAGTCACCTAGGGATAACCTTATAATACCAGTATTCATCAAAGAAAGAAATTCAAGGCAAAGAGTCACCTGAAAGACAAAATCAACTCCTATTTATTTTTAATATATAACTTAACCAAAGCTATACGCAAAGTAAAGGTTAAGAAAAACTATAAGGGGTATTTGGGGTTTTGAAGATGGAGGCCGTACGTAGGCACACTCTGCATCCTCACACAACCAAAAGAAGGACAACAACAAATTTAAAAACAAAAAACAACCAGAACTGCCAGGAAATTGAACTGCATGGAAGTACAACAACCAAGGAGTCAAAGAAGAAACATTTGTGCAGACCAGTAGGAGGGGCAGAGACAGGCAGCTGGGCAGAAAAGACTCGCGGCAAGGCAGTGGCTAGAGGAGCAGGCAGTCCCATGTTCGCATGTGTATAAACCGGGAAGAACAACTGTGGGGCAGCACTGACCATGCAACCCAGGGTTCCAATGTGGGGAAATAAAGTCTCAAAACCCTCAACTAAGAAAACCTGTGGGGGTTGTGGAAGCAGGAGAAACTCCCAGCCTCACAGGAGGTTTCATTGGAGAGAACCATAGGGTCCTAGAGCGTACACAAAACCACCCACCTGGGAATCAGCACAAAAAGGGCAAATTTTGCTTGTAGGTAGTGGAGGAAGTGAAGGAAAGCCAGCAAAGAGCTGAAAAAATGGCACTGTGTCCTCTCAGACCCCTCCCCCATGTACAGTGCCACAATTCAGCACGGTGGGTTGCCCCACCCCAGCCAATACTTAAAGCTCTGCCCCTTACTATATAATAGACAATCTGAGACAAAAAAATATGGCCCAAACAAAAGAACTGATCAAAGCTCCAGAAAAAATACAACTAAGCAATGAAGAGATAGCCAACCTATCAGATGCACAGTTCAAAACACTGGTAATCAGGATGCTCACAGAATTGGCTGAGTATGGTTGCAAAATAGAGGGAAATGTGAAGGCTATGAAAAGTGAAATAAAGGAAAATGTACAGGGAACCAACACTGACAGGAAAGAAACTGGGACTCAAATCAATGATTCGGAACAGAAGGAAGAAATAAACATTCAACTGGAACAGAATGAAGAAACAAGAATTCAGAAAAATGAGGAAAAGCTTAGGAAACTCTGGGACAACTTTAATCATTCCAACATCCAAATCATAGGGATGCCAGAAGAAGAAGAACAAGAGCAAGAAATTGGAAACTTTTTTGAACAAATAATGAAGGAAAACTTCCCTAATCTGGCAAAGGAAACAGACTTCCAGGAAGCCCAGGAGGCTCAGAGAGTCCCAAAGAAGTTGGACCCACACACCACAGCATATCATAATTAAATTACCCAAGGTTAAAGATAAGGAGAGAATCTTAAAAGCAGCAAGAGAAACAGGAGACAGTTACCTACAAAGGAGTTTCCATAAGACTATCAGCTGATTTCTCAAAGGAAACTTGCAGGCAAGTACGGGCTGGAAGGAAGTATTCAAAGTCATGAAAGATAAGGACCAACACCCAAGATTGCTCTATCCAGCAAAGCTGTCATTTAGAATGGAAGGGCAGATAAAGTGCTTCCCAGATAAGGTCAACTTAAAAGAGTTAAAACTCTTATTTTACAAAATGTTAAAGGAACTTACCTAAGAAAAAGAAGATGATCAAAATTATGTACAGTAAAATGACAATAAACTCAAAACTATCAACAACTGAACCTAAAAAAACAAAAACAAACTAAGCAAACAACTAGAACAGGAACAGAATCATTGAAATGAAGATCACATGGAAGGTTATCAGTGGGGAGGGGATTAGGGGAGATTGGGGGAAAAGGTGCAGGGAATAAGTAGCACAAATGGTAGGTACAAAATAGACAGAGGGAGGTTAAGAATAGTATGGGAAATGCAGAAACCAAAGAAATTATATGTATGACACATGGACATACACTAAGGTGGAGGAATGCTGGTAGGAAACAGAGTATAGGGCAGAGGGGAATGAAGGGGGAAAATGGCACAACTGTAATAGCATAATCAATAAAATACATTTTTAAAAAAACCATAAGAGAGATTAAGTCCAATATTATATCGTAAAAATTAAACTAACGGAGTCCATACAATATAAAACTAATAAAATTAATATGAAACACTTCTAGCTAATATAAGATCATATGACCAAAATAATCAGATTGCAAATGAAATGAGTCAATATTATAATTGAATATGAAACCTGTGGTATACTGTTCTTCCAGTGCCCAGTCAGAATAATTGCTTTTCTACCTAATTGATTATGCTTTGCTATTATTTCTATATAAATTAATCATCTTATTAATTTAATCTTTCTGACTTGAGTGATTGTTCCACTCAAAAACAATACTATGATTTTTAAAAAAGAAACAACTGTACCTTTCCAACTGATCAACTTTTGCACCTCTGTTTACTAAAAATTCCACCATTTTTTCTTTGGCTTCACTTATAGCAAGTGACAGTGGTGTGAGGTCATCCTGTAAAGCAGCAAAACAATTTATCATTTATAAAACAATGTATCAATATACCCAAACTAAATTTTAAAATGTATAAAAGATCCTCTGAACTTAAACATATAACATAGAAAGTAAATAGAAGTAGCCCTTTCCACCCTGACCAGTGTGACTCAGTTGATTGGGTGTTGTTCCTAAAAGAAAAAGGTCGCTGGTTTGATTCCTGATCAGAGCACATGCCTGGGTTCTGGGTTTGGTCCCCAATCAGGGCGCATATGAGAGGCAAAAGATTGATGTTTCTCATGTCGATGTTTTCCTCCCTCTCTTCCCCTCTCTCTAAAAGTGAATGAATAAAATATTTTAAAAAGAAAAAAAAGTAGCCCCTTCCTTTTTACACCCTGTGCTGTCACTGGCTGCTCCTTCTCTTTAAAATGCCCTCCTCCCCTTCTTCAAAAGTTTAACTGCAACATCATTCTCCAGAACTCACTTCAAACATTTAGAGCACTGGTTCCAAGAATCTTTGATCCTGTCACAGTATCTGTAGCAGTATACTCTTGTTATTTTAATTCTCCCCATCTAAACCAACAGCTTTTTGAGGGCTGAAGCTATTTTTTGATCTCTGTATCTTCAAACTATAAAACCTAGTAGTAAATGCTTTTAGTATTTTTATTGAATTAATAACCTAAATGATTAAATCTACAGTTTCTTAAAATTATATTTTGAAGAACACATACTTTACTTGAAGTTCATGCCCCAAAAGAAAAAGGATCCAGGAAGATGACTTGTGTTTAAGAAATATTACAAAACTGTACATTGTATGGCCAGCACTAAAGAAATGTTTAATTTTGCTTAATCCTGATTTGTCAATAGTTTTCTGTGCAAATATTAACACTTGTAAATTAGAGTTTCAGGGATACAGTTTTGAGAGCTTTTCAACAGAGGTGAAGGTTTTCTGCAAGTTATACACACTTGCTTGACTCTCTTTACCAAAGCTATCAGGACCCCAGATGTCCACATCAGTCACCCCTGCTCCAAAAGGGTTTCGAAAACAATGGACTCTAAGTTAGAAGAGACAGGCTTCAGACGAACTCTCATTGCTTACTGCTAAATGGTCTGTGGGTTGTCTTCTAATATGAGGTGATAGCTTTCATCCTAGCTGCTAGAAAGCTCAATATGAAACTATACATTCTCAATTATGTTTGACAATCCTGGGACCCTAATGAATATGTACTCTTAAAAAAAAGGGTTTTTTTCTGATTCCATTTCAATTGCCCTTAAAATTATTTTCTACTTGTAGCAAAAGATAAATCAGAAATTAAAGAATAATTACTTACTAAAAATTTTAACACTGATCTATACAAATTATTTTCAGTACAACGAAAGCTACTAAATCACTTGCATTTCTGAGTAACAATTTTGAGAAGATATAATGTTATCTGGAGTAGGCATACTCTATTCAACTCTAACCATGATTAACCTCATAAGACTTATAGACATTCCAATGAGAATGTGACAGGAGAGTAAGTCACTAGGGAAAATTCCCGGGCAAGGGGAATGGAGAAACTGAGACAAGAAAATAAACAAGGCCAAACAGTTGAAGCAACTTACGGCAAGCTGGTGAATCACAAAACCTTATCTCCCCTAACCAAGGATACTCGAGAGCAAATGGTTTATTCCTCTCCTCCCTAACCAGAAAATACATAGCTGAAATCTCCCTGGATAGGGAAATAGAGAACAGAGGCCCAGTTAATGCTGTTTGTGCCAGCTAAACAAGACAGGTGAAGTCAGGGGAACAAATAACAAAACTTCATTAAAAGCCAGACAGACTGAAGATAAAAGTAAATAGTGTAGCACACCAAAGAATATTCCCAAACCCCTCTATAAGTTCATTTTGACATCATCAGCATATTAAAAATGCATTTGGAAAGCTGATGAATATCCTACTAAAACTCTCACCTAGGATTCTTGTCACCATTAAAAAAAGATGAAAAGCCCTCAGGACAGACTTGAGGGGGGGCTCACTGTAGAGCACAGCTACGCCCTTTCCCAGGCATAAACGTTTTACTTCCTCCTAAACTCTAGGGGTTTGAATGGGACTTGCAGCCAGGGGAGCAGTGGGCAGTGGCAGCTCAACTACCCTGAGCCTGTCTCCAAGGCCCCCTTTCTCTCTGACTGCTTTGGCTCTGGGGAGCTAAAGCAGGCAGAGCACCACGTGGGCTCTCTCCTGTTGCTTCTTCTACCCTAAGTTCTTCCTTTGTTTCACTGTCCCTAGCTTTAATAAACACACTCTCAAAATCTCCTGGACTCATGTTGTAAAATCTTTCCTACATGAAGTCAAGAACCACACAGAACAGGCCAGCCTGAGGCAGACCCACTCTGGTAACAAGAAGAGGATTTTTTACAGGACATATAAAGGAAAAGGTTTTTTTTTTTAAAACAACAACATACACTCTAACTTGAAAAATTTAGTCCCATTCTTAGAAGATTAACATAAAATATTTATTATAAAGAGTGTAAGTGGTCTTTGAGATCGTGAAGTCTTTAGTAAAATACACTATAAAACAGAAATTGTGAACTTAAGTGCCTACAGAGGCAAAGTAGGTGACCCAAGCAGGCACAGAATCTAGGTGGGGATGGCAGCAACCTGGAGAACCCACGTCTCCTATGAGGGGGCAGCCTCTGCACAGCAGAGCCCACAGCAGGAGGGGCTTATGGGGTGCCAGATTTGCTTCTTGAAGAGAAGCTTAAAATCCAGATTTCCACATGAGTCTCCTAAATTTTAAAGGTCAACTCTATTTATAGATGCAAACTAAATATATTCAGGGCCCTCATTCAATCTAGAGCCCACTTGTAGTTTTATATTTGCTGTGTTTTTAATTGGGTGTGTATAAAGCATATTTTTTGTGTTTAAAACCATTTTTTTCATTGGTATCATATGTCTCACCAATATTTTGGGCCCCAATATGTACAAAATCATTATTCAGACTAATAATACCCACTACAAAAATTTTGCCAATATTTATTAAAACTACAATTTATATTTATTTCTCCCAGATTGTTAATCAAATAGATAATTATTTCTTAGGGCTGCTGAAACTAAATTATTAAAACAATTCTCACCTTCATTGTTGCTAAATTCCTGGTTTGGATGTTTAACACTGCCATCCTGATTAGGCCAGGGCTCTATGAACTTAACAGATGCCCTGAGACAGTCTACTGCACAGCTTCAACTAAACAGAAGGCTCAAGACAATATTATTGCAGGAAAATCCTGCTTGTAGCAAACATTTGCTGATCTAAGGACCTAAAGGAGAACAAAAGATGCAAAATTCCTAAAGGGTCAGATTCTACTAAATAACAGATGACCCATAAGCAAGTTTCTAAAGACTCTGAGTGCCAGCGAATGACTGATGGTTGAAAGAAAAAAAGTGTTCTTTAAGCCAGGAGAAATTGCCAGTAATGTTCCCTGTAACTTCTCAAGTGAAGAGGCAGAAAGAGTTGAAAGTCAGGCCAACACTGCTGGACTGGAAAGAGTTCAAAGAAGTATCGTCACCGATCAAATTCCAGCTCTTCTAGAGATTTCTTAACTTTGTGGGGATCTGTGAATTTATGCATTACACTTATCCATTCAGTAGTTCTTAACCACATGTTGTATCAGAATCTTAAGGAAATTAAATACACATATCCAGGCATTATTACTCAATCAAAATCTTTAGGGAAAAGCCTAGGCTTGTGAACTTTTTTAAAGTTCCTGAGGTGACTGTGATTCACCAGCACACTTCAAGCTGAGAACCAGTGCAGTTACTTTAGCTTTGTCTCTCACCTGTGTGGCCCTATCTCTCTGTCATTTGAAGATTGGGCTAAATCAAAGTGTAAGAGACATGAGTAATTTACCAAAACTGCATTTAATTTCGTGGATAGGGGTCAAAAACGGACTAAAATACTCAACATGCCACTTGATTTTGTTACTTATAAACTCCTTATGTCCCATCCAGACCTTCTAGATTTGACAGCAGAGTTCAGACTCTTATCTAAGTGGCTGTTGCTGCCAGAACAGGACAGTATCTCGGTTAATTACCCGTCCTTTGCTCTTGTTTCCCACTTGATGACCACTGTTCACTGCCAATCTGGCTGCCTCAGAGCCTCCTAAGATTGATCTGGAGGCAAGTTTACAACTCACTGACACTCTCTCCCAAACTAAAAATTACTGTCTCCGAAACCTGAAGAGCACCTTACCTAAACATATAAACTGAAAGGAGAGGAAAAACCAAAAACAAGCAAAACAACAAAAAGAAACTCTTCTGGTTATTTCCCCTCAATTGCCACATTCCCAAATTGGCCTGCATGTTTCTAATTGCTCTGTCCCTTTCCTTTTCCTTTTTCCCTTATAGGCTTTGGTCAATGAGAGATAAATTGCTTTTATGTAAATCACTTTTTTATAATATAGAAACTTGTCAATAGCAGCAAGATTCTATTATGTCGTAAATGCTTTGTTTTGCTTGAGTTTTAAGATAAAGCCCATTTCTATGGCATATTTTGCTTTTCTACCTTGTTTTACATTATTTAGAAAAAGCAACTTGGGTGAAAAAATATTTTTAAAAGTTCTGCCTCTCATAAATTGCATTTTCACAAATATGTCATAAGGGGATTAAAGAGAGTTGTATCCTCTACTGATTCTTTAGAAGTATCATTATGTAAAGTGAAATCTTAGACAATTAAGTTATTTCAAAATATTTTCATTTAGAGAATGCTTGAGCTTCCAAATATGTAAAATTGACCCTACCCATGTCAACTGAGGCTGTTCCTGTCAGGGTTACAGTGGCAAGAGGTGATATATACCCAGGAGAAAAAGCGAGTGAACTGCTTTGCCATCACCTGTGCCCTATGTACAATGACAAGCCCTCTGAGGAGCTACAGGAGGCTGAGCAGAAGCTACACTCTGATGTGAAAAACCCCAAGGAGGTACATGACTGGCAGAGTGGCTATGAGTGCAAGTGGATTACTTTGCTAATGTGAAGACATGACCTAACTGTCTTGCCACAGCTCAGAACT